>JAJOHK020001875.1:0-11387 GCA_022457215.2 Leucocoprinus gongylophorus
TCTGTTACAATGATGATAGTAGAGATGAAGTCATGATTGGTAGCTTGGTTGATGCTACATCTAATAGCAACAAGTTCAGCTTCAGTGCTTGTAATGTTTAGAGCATGGTGGAGAGTTTTTGTGATAGGCCTATCCCTTATGTGAATGTGGGCAATAGATGTAGCAACATTGTTTTTAACATTAGCATCCAATATGATGAGTGCTGTTGAAGGGGATTCCAATAATTCAATTGTGATTCTGTCAAGTTCCTGAACTCAAAAAGTAACATTGCAATTTACTTGTTTGTTAAAGGGCTGGAAAAGGAAATGATTAGAAAATGTATCTATAATTCTATGACCAGGGAATAGTTCTGGATTAATAGGATCAAATGAAGGAAAAACCTTATTGAAACAGTTGTCCATGTCTACCAAGTGGCCTTTGATAAGACCACATTGTCTTTTTGTTAAGAAATTAAGCAAGAGAGGATGTTGATGAAGGGGGGATTTATTGCACAAGCTCATGAGAGAGTGAAGGATGTGGCTAGAAGGGAGTAAATGCGCCCTGAGTTGCAATCTGCCTTCAATTTTTTATAGGTGGAGGTTGATAGGAGTAAGGCCAGCAATGGCTTCAATACCCATCAATGGTGCTGTTTTAAAACTGCCTACTATCTATAAGGCTGCTCTTCTTTATATCTTGTTCATAATCTTTATTGGATATAAGAGAGAGGCTTTGTTGTAATGTCATAGTTGAAAGCCATAGAGGGCAATCAGCATAGCACAACATCTATAGAGTAAATGTTTTTGATATGGGTTTAAACCTCTAGTGGAATTGCCGAGAATTTTCATACATTTGATTGTTTAGATTGCTTTATTTGCATAAAAGTTGATATGGCTATGGAAAGATAATTTCCTGTTGAAAATGAAGCTAAGATAGTGCCAAGAAAACTTTGAAGAAAGAATCAGGCTGCCTAGAGGTGAAAAATCAAGAGGAAGAGGGTTAAAGATACCATGTACTCTGGAGAAGTGAAACACTTTGGTTTTTGAGTATTTGACTTGAAGCCCAAATTTGGTAAGAAGGTTAAGGGCAATGTTGTAACTACAAAAAAAATGAGTATTAGAAGTTTCAAAAGACTTGCTTTGAGTAATGAGCAAGCCATCATCAACAAAAGAAAGTAAAGAAGTTTGAAGATTAAGACTTTTAAGTTGTTTTTCTAAAATGTGAAGAAAAGGGGCTAAATATAAAGCTGAAAGAATGGGGAATAGGGCTAAGCCTTGGCCTACACCAATGTTAACATCAACAAAATGAGAGGAGAAATTATTCCAAACATATTTTATTTTCCTATTGACAAGATAACTGGAGAAAAATTGGATGATGCTAGAGTCTAAACCAGCTTTTCTAAGAATGAGAGAAAGGAGGTAGTGATTAAGAGAAGGGAAGAATTGGGAAATGTCAAAGGCAAGAGTACTAGTCAACAGATTCTTGACCCATCCAGTATGAATAAAATGAGTGAGAGTGACACCCACATCAGTCATGGATTTGAACTTAAGACTGCCAAGTTGACTGTAGTGAATGAAATTATTGGAGACTACATGAAGTTGTATTCTATCGCTGATGGCTTCTTTAATGAGTTTACCCAATGTGTTCAAGAGGACAATAGGTCTAAACACCTTTGGGGAGTCATACAACATTTTATTGGGTTTAGAGATAATGATAGTTGAAGAGATCTTGAAATAAGACAGCATACAGGCATTTGCAATGGAGATAACATTTTTCAAGCATGTGCTGTCTTTGAGAATAATTTTGAGGTATCTCCATGATAGCTTATTGGGCCCTAGGGTGGAATAATTGTTGCATTTGATCAGAAAACTGACAAATTCTTCTTCTGTGAAGCATGTCCAAGACAAGAATGAAAACAACCCTAATTCATCTAGAACATCACAATCTATAATGTAGTGCTGAGCAGTGTTAAAGGTAGAATGTAATGCTTGCCAGAAATTGTTCAGTTTAAGGTATGGTCAACCATTGAATTTGATAGCTTCTAGAGCAGGAAGCTTTCATTTGTTGACCCAATTCATGAGCTCCCATGGTCCTCATTTTTTGTTGGCTATTTCATTGATTTTAAGGTTGAAGAATGTCCTTTTGATACCCTTTACAGTTCTGTGGAAGGATTTCCAGTGTTCTAGACTCTTCAATGTTCTGTATTTTTCAAGTTCTCTGCTACAATTATCATCCCACCAACTCTTGGAATGCCTTGTGATATTGGTGAGTTTTGCATTTTGGTTCCATATCTCTTCCACTTTAATGGTGAGTTTGTTGATGATATTTTCCAACATATGAATATCCATGAGATTCAAGACATTCAAGTTCTTGATAATGTTGGTGGTATCTTCTAAAAACTGAGTTTCTTCATCACTACCTTTTTTGATATTGCTTTTACATGTATTGATGATTTATTCTGAAATGGGAATAGTGATAGTTAAGGGAGCATGGTCAGAAGAAAGGTGCCACTCAGGGTGAATAGAGTGATTGTTAAGGATAGAGGAATCACATTGGATGAATATGAGATCAATGGTTAAGTTTAACTCATTGGCGTTGTCTGTGTATCTGGTGGGAACTTGGTTAGTGGGGATTGACAAGAATAAATCAAAATAATCTGCAAGAATAATTAAGTCATCATTAATAAACAAATGATGAGGAAAGGAAGAGTCCCATAAACTATCCCTAATATTGAAATTGCCCATCATAATAAGAAAATTACAAAGGTCTACTTCAGTATCCTTTAGATACTTTAAAGCAGAATGGGAAGAATCTGAATAAATGTTCATAAGCCAGAAAAGTTTACTGTTATTGAAGAATGAGGTAAGTAAAATGTCTGTATGATCAATAATGTCTTTGTGAAAAGAGAAACAAAAAGAAGAGAGTCTAATATTGATATAAGCAATTTTTTTTTAAATCAACAATTTATTACACGGCATGCATAGGTAGACCATGGTAGCTACTTTCGTAACTACATATAAAAGATGCACACTAACATAGACTTAAAAGAGAAAAAGAGAAAGGAAATGAAAAGAGAAGAACTAATCAACAAGAGAAAAAACCCAGAAAGATAATAAGAGGAACCTAAATGTCATTGAATACAAAAGCATTTGGATTGGCCATCAAGAACATAACAAAATGATTCAACATATCTCTTCTTGGGTTCCAGTACCTGTTAAATCTGCAGCACTCATATAATATATATCTCCTAGATTCGATAGGATAGTTATTGCATGGGCACAAGAAGTCCATGTGCGGGAAAAATTGTAATCTGTACTCCCTAATAGGAGCATGACCGGTAATAACTCTGGTAGTGCGAGCACATAGCAAATTAGAGTGGCCAAAAGATTGAAGCCATGGACCACCTTTGACATGTGATGGTTCAATGTCATAAAGTTCGTCATCTAATAAGTCAAGGAAATGGTGTCCTTTACTGTCCAATGCTTGGAAAGTCATTTTCCATAGGTTGGTGGATTTGTCACAATCAGTTTTCTTGCAGAAATCCCAAGAGATTTTGGACGGGTATAATGGAGTGACCAAGAATGATTTTGAGTCTTTGTCGACGTCATGGTGAAACCTCCATTTGAGTTTGCTAGGGTATTCCCAAAATTTAATAGAATTTGACTCGTTATATGAGAAAAATGTACGCAATTTGCAGAGTATAGCGGCAGAGTGGATTTGATACTGGTGAGAGCTATAATCAAAGATTTTCTTGGCCACATAGATGGAGTCAGTTACGATGATGATTTTGGAGACATTATTGGTAGTGCATGCTTGATTGATACTGCATCTGATAGCAAAGAGTTCAGCTTCAGTACTTGTTATGAAAGAAGCATGGTGAACAGTCTTGATGAGCGGTTGATTGGCAACATGTATATGAGAAATGGATGTAGCAATATTATTCTTGATGCTAGCATCCGTGATCATGATTGCCGAGCAAGGAGTTGAAGAGAAGTGAAGAACCATATTGTCGAGTTCTTGGGCACAAGAGTTTTTGGATTTTTCATCATTTTTGTTTACTAAATTAAACGCAAAACGATTAGAGAACCTGTCTATGATTTGATGACCTGGAGAAAATTCAGAATCAAGAGAAGAAAAGGAAGAAAAAATTCCATAAGATTTGATGTTAGAGTTGATGATGTGACCTTTAGTTAAAGATTGTTGTCGGTGGGTTAGTGACCCAATGTTGTGATGAGTAGATGACTTGTTTTGAGGAGGGGAGTCGTTTAGCAGATTTTTTAATATGTGGTTATCAGGAAGTTTGAAAGGGCATATGAGGGATCTTTTGGCAATTTTTTGTAGATGAAAGCAAATGGGCATAATGCCCGTAATGGCTTCAATGCCTTCTAGGGGGGAGGTTTTGAATGCGCCTGTGATCCAAATGGCGGCTCGTCTTTGCATTTTATTGAGGATTTTCATATGATATGACAAGGGGGTCTTGTTGTAGTACTATAATTGGAAGCCATATAAGGCTATTGGGAGGGCGCAGCATCTGTACAAGAGACATTTTTGAATCAGATTAATGCCTTAAGATAAATTTCCTAGAAGCTTCATGCATTTGACTGTCAATATTGCTTTGTTAGCATAGTGGTCAATATGTAGGTGAAACGACAGTTTTTGGTCAAAAATGAAACCTAGATATTTCCACGAGTTCTTGGGACGAAGTACTGGTCCCCTGATAGGTGAGAGGTCAAGAGAGGGAGGATTGAAAAGACCATGGAATCTGTTAAAATGGAAGATTTCAGTTTTGGAATGTTCGACAATAAGACCAAAACTATTGAGAAGTTTGGAAAGGATATTGTAACCACAGAATAAGTGTGAATTGGAAATGGAAATGGACTTGTTCTGAATGATAAAGAGGCCATCGTCAACAAAAGAAAGGATGGAAATTGGAATATTGAGACTTTTAAACCTTTTTTCTATAATATAGAGAAGAGAAGACAGGTATAATGAAGATAAAATGGGAGATAATGCCGATCCTTGGCCAACTCCAACATTGACTTTGAATGGGGGAGATGAAAGATCGTTCCATTGATAATTAGTGCTTCTTTGAATAAGATAATTCGCAAAGAATTTTGAGACTTTGAAGTCGAGACCACACTTCTCAAGAATGAGGATGAGGAGTTGATGATTTAAGGATGGGAAAAACTGTGAGATGTCGAAGGCTAGGATACTGGTGGTTTTTCCTTTGGACCATCCTGAATGAATGATATGAGTAAGTGCGACTCCAGCATCAGAAGTAGACTTGAATTTGAGTCTGCCCAGTTGGCTTGGATGGATGAAGTCGTTGAATGCAACAGTGAATTGAATTCTTTCAGCAATCACTTTTTCAATGAGCTTTCCGAGAGTGTTGAGAAGTACAATCGGGCGAAATGCTTTTAGGTTATTGTACGATGGCTTGCTCGGTTTGGGGATAACGACTGTAGTGGATATCTTGAAATATTTAGGCCAATGGCCTAAATTAATGCACGCATCGGCAATGTTGATGATCTTGGACAGACAGTCGCTATCTTTGAAGATGAGTTTCCAATGATGCCATGACATTTTATCTGGTCCTGGAGCAGAGTTATCAGAGCATTTATGTATTGCAGATTCGAATTCATATCTGGAGAATGGCATCCAGACTTGACTCGGTTTATGGTCAATTTCGTTAAGAATGTTGGTATCGACCTGACAATGAAGGGCCATGTTGAACGTATTGTGGAGAGCATCCCACAGGCTGTTGGGAGTGAGACAAGGACGATTGTTGTATTCGATCGCTTCAGTCGCCGGAGGCTTTCTTCTCTTGACCCAATTCATCAATTTCCAAGGTCCACGGCTTTTATTTGCAATTTCTTGGATTTTATTATCGAAGAATGATTGTTTGGCTTCCTTGATGGTTGATTTGAATGTCTTCCAATTTTCTCGGCTTTTTGACATTCTATAGGAGTTTAGAGCAATCCGACACGAATCAGTCCACCACTGTTTGGAGTGCTTGGAGAATTTGGATTTTTTTGCATTCTTGTACCACATTCTTTTGATGATGGACCCAACCTGGTTAACTATATGATCAAGATAAGTAATGTCTTCAATATTTGAAGTGTTAATAGATTTGAGGTTTGAAATAATATCTTTGATGAATCCCTTTTCTTGTTTGCTTCTAGGTGGGATTATGCGTCTCGATGAATAAATGATTTCATTACCAATAGGAATTTCTATCGAAAGCGGTACATGATTAGAAGATAGCCTGGAATCAGGTAGGATGGAGTGGTTGTCAAGTTCCACAGAGTCGCATCATAAGAACATCAAGTCGATGACAGAGTTGGACTCTCTGTCAGTATCAGAGAATCTGGTGGGGCCTGGGTTAGTAGGCTTAGATAAAGCAAGACCAAATGAATCAGCTATCAAAATTAAATTGTCACTAATCGAAGAATGATGAGGAAAAGACGGGTCCTATAAGCTGTCTCTTATGTTGAAATCACCTGTCATAAGAAGAACATTGCTGATGTTAACTTCAGTATCCTTGAGATACTTTAAAGCTGAGTGAGAAGAATCAGAATAAATATTTAGAATATAGTGGCAACTGCCATTATTTATGAAAGAAATGAGATTAATGTCACGATGATCAAAAATATCTTTGCAAAGCAAAAATCGAAGAGGAGATAGATGAATGTTGATGTAGGATATGACTCTTGGGGAATCGTTGCAGTTAGAAGGGGGTCTTGCAAACGCTATCCAGTTGGGGTGATAGCAAGTGCCCATAAGAGGTTCACCATCGCAATTTGTAAAGCTCGGAACTTTTCAGATTTTAGACCAGGGTAGTTCCTGGATTAAGATAATGTCAAAGTAGGAAAGGGTTTTGAGGATGACGTTTGTGATGAGTGAGTTCTTGCGAACGTTTTGTGAAAAGATTCTTAGTTTGCGAATAATCATTGGTTGGATGGACTGTTTACTTCAGAACAGAGGGATTTTGATCTGTTTTCACGGATCTCAGCGTATTTCTTGATGTGCCATTCTCTATTAAATCAGTACCTCCAGAATGGACAAGCGTTGGAGTCGGCTTGGTGATCTCCTTTGCAGTTGGAGCACTTGAATGCATGTGGGCATGGTTTACCCTTCTTGGTTTCTAATCTGGGGGGGTTTAGCTTGGCATTACCTTTGCAACACCAACCAAATTCTCTGTGATGTTCCGATTTGTGCGGCCCATTGCATTTGACGCACTTTGCTCCTTGAATTCTGCATGAGAACATCGAGTGACCCCACTTCTAGCAGTTCTTGCATTGTGGGACTCCTGGGTTCATGTTTGCACCCTTGATGGTAGTGATGTAGTTGCCGACATTAAAGCACCTGTTGATGAGCATTTTAGCCTTTTGACCACTTTGTACATCCCATATATCAATCCAGACTATTGCCATGTCAGATTTTGGGGAGACCTTGATTACTCTTAGTTTCAATGCAAGTGTGATGTTGTCAAAAATGTGGTTTTGTCGTAAGATAGTTTCAATATCCGCCGAGGTAAGTCTGTCTTGCGAATTTCCATGGGGGTAGAAGGGGATATCTATGATTTTCAAGTACAACTTGGATTTGGGAAGTCTCAATTCTTCCACTTGCAGGGCATTTATGTTACTGGAGTTCTTAACGTATTGGTCAATGATGGCAAGGTCTGATTGCTAAGCAACCTTGTTTGTAATGATGATGATTCCATTGCTGTCCGATCTGATATAATCGACAAGAATGTCGGTTTTGGCATTTCGCAATAGTCTATTGATGTTAGCCACGTTCATAGATGAGTTTTTCATGAAAGTCGAAGCATTTTCAGCACTCATGAGAATGATGATGTGTTTTCTAGAGGAACCTTTCGTAGTCATCTTGATTCATGGTCTTGGTTTGTTCTGCCCATTAACAATGTTGTGTACTTGATCAACTTTTTTAGTATTGAGGGAGGGGAACGCTTCCTTGATTTTTAAGACATCAGACATGTTTGCTGCAGGTTTGGTAGCTTGAGCATATGATTTTCCTAGATTGCCACTAGACGTTTTGTTTTGGTCCAAGTGATTCTTGAACTGGAAATATTTGGGGATGGTGTTGACATCCTTCTTTGGTTTGGTCGACAAAGGAGAGAGGGGTGGGGGTGCTCTGTTGACAGTGACTGGAGTGGACTTTGGAATTTCCTTATTGCTGTTGTCTTTAACCATAGGGGTTCTCGGAGTGAACTTCGACGAAATTTTTGACCTAAGCATATTGGTACTCCAATCAGTGTGGAGAGAATCCCATTTAGCCTCGTAAACCAATGAAATAAAGTTCCAGATAGTGTCACCCATGCCTTCGAACTTAGTGATGTTGTTTGCCTTTATGTCGTTGACACTCTTGTTTCGAATATACCTGGCCATGAAGTCAAGGGTAGCCTTAATACTATTTGTGTTGTGTGCAAGATGTTCTATCGAACCATGAAGGGAGATGGAATGGAATGAGCCACTCCAGAGTTGTAGCTTGGTCGGAGCATTTGGATCATACGGAAGTTGGATGTTGATCATATCATTCTCATGTTGGGCATGAGTAGGGGTCGCCTCATTGTTTATGTTGTGGAGCCTCGTGGGTGCCTGCTGGTTAGCTGCCATACTAACCCTAATTGCCATCTCTTGTTCTGTCTCGTAAGACAGTACAGGCTGTTCTTTGGTAGATTTGTTGCTGACTGGGTCGATGTCCATGTCGGTGTCCATCCTCTCATGGTAAGGGGTGGATCTTCCAGAGGAGACCATAGAGGAGTTTCTGGAAGAGTTGTTAGAATGTGAAGAGTTTCTCCCTCATACCTTGGGGTTGTTGGAAGGGATTCATCCTGTCTGAATGTCCATCCCTACATCCTTTTGCATGGACATAGTTGGTAAAGTAGTCTTAAAAGATGGAGCCATGGTTGAAATACTGAAGGTTGTGGAAGAAAAAGTCAATTTATTTGCTAGCTCTCCAATAGGCGCTACCATACAAGATGGTGGTAAGAGGAAAAGAAGCGTTGTTGTTGATGTAAGCGATGACTCTCTAATAGTCCATCTCAGTAATGTTGGATCTGACAAATGTTAGCCAATTAGGATGGTTAACCATACCAACAAGAGTATCTCCTTCACAATTTAAAGAGCTAGGAATGGAGCAAATAGTGGACCAAGAGGGTTCTTGGATGAAGATGATGTCAAAAGAAGAATTGACTTCTAGGATGGTGTTAATGAGAAGAGAGTTTTTATGAACATTTTGAGAAAAGATTTTGATATTTTTAAAAGTCATATTGTGTGGGCATTCATAGATGAACAAATTGATTCTGTGCAGTTTTTGTGAGATTTAGTGTATTCTTTACTATGTCACTCTTTATTGAAACAATGTTTCCAGAATGGACAATCGGTAGAGTCTGCTTGATGCTCACCCTTACAGTTGGAGCATCTGAAGGAATGGGAACAAGGCTCACCTTTTTTTATTTCAAGTCTGGGAGGGTTGATTTTGTTGTTTGCTTTGCAGCACCATGCAAATTCTCTGTGGTGAATAGATTGATGTGAGCTATTGCATTTGACACATTTTGCCCTCTGTATTCTACAAACACCAGCAGTGTGACCCCATTTCCAGCAGTTTTTGCACTGGGGAACACCTGGATTCATGTTGGTGCTGCACATGATAGCAATGAACCTTCCAATGTTAAATCTTTGGTTAATAAGAGATTTGGCCTTAGAGCCACTTTGAGAATCCCATATATCGACCCATATGATAGCTATGTCAGATTTCGGAGAGACCTTTATAATTCTCAGTTTTGAGGCTAAGATGACATCATTAAAGATGTGAGTATTCTTGAGAATGTTTTTGATCTCTTTAGAGGTAATGTATGAGTTAGTAGCTTCAGATAGATGTGGAATGCTGACAATTTTTAAGTATGACTTGGATTGAGGAAGTCAGGAAGATTGGACTTGATTTGTATCAACACAAGACATACTCTTAATATACTTCTCGATGGCTTATAAGTCTGAGGGAGAAGCAATATTGTTAGTGGTGACTACAATACCTTTACCATCAACATGTATGTAGTCTACTATAACACTAGACTTGATGTTTTTGAGAATTCAGTTGATGTTAATTACATGCATACTCAAATTCTTAATAAGAATGTTTGCATCTTTGCTTTTCATCAGAATGATGACTTGTTTATGGAATAGTCCTTTGGTAATTATATTAATTTTCAGTTTGGGTTTGTCCTAGCTGTTGATAATTTTTTATACTATTTTGATTTTTTTGTTCTGGAGTTTAGGGAAGACCTTCTTGATTTTTAACATTTCCCTAGCAATACTAGTGGGGTTAGTTTGCCTGGCAGATATCTGCACATATGATTTGGGTTCTTGATTAACAGGTTGTTGTTTTTTGAAATATTTTGATATTTCATTAACTTTCTTAGCTAATTTTGCTGGGATGGGAGAAAGGAGAGTTAAAACATAAGAGGAATGGGATATGTTAGATTCTTTAGCTTTGGTAGCTTCCTTTACCACTTGCAGGCTAAACTTTGATTTGACGTTATTCCTAAAAGAATGGTTAGCACCATCAACTAATAAGCTATCCCACTGAGATGAATAGAGGGCTGAGATAAACTCCTATACTGCCTTGCTTAAACCTTCAAAGTCTTTGATGTCATTAGTCTTACTGCTGTCAATGTTTTTACCTAGGATGAACTTCTCCATTCTGGAGAGTGATTCTTTGATGATCTTGATGTCGGAACCGAGATATTCCATGGAGCTATGAAAGAAAATTGCTCTGAAGTCACTGTTCCAAGAGTCTGGGTCCAATGGCTGATTGATATCATAGTTTAGTTAGATATTGATGATGTTAGAATTATTAGCCATAGTGACCATAGTTGGTTTGACCACAGTAACATTGACATGTGTTGAAGCAATGTTGTGCTCATATTCAGTCCTCATGTTAGGAGGGAGTTCAGCTGTCTTGCTGATGATAGGGTTTTGCATCTCTTGTGTTATGTACTTGAGCTGAATGCTGTCAGATGAGGCAGTAGGTTCATTTTGAATCATTCTGTCACTTTCTCTCTGTATCCATTCTATGTATACCTTCTCACTCATGTTGGAGGAGGAATATGAAACGGAGTGGAAACTATTTGCACTAAGTACAAGAGTATGACCTCTCATCTTGTCATAATTGTCACAATTGTTGTGAATGATAGTATTGACAACAAAGTCATTATTCATATCAACATTGTCCATACCCAACTTAAAAAACAGTATGATAGCTGTTAATTAAACTAATCTTAGAAAAATAAATTCTTTAAAAATATGAAATGTTAATATATTTATAAAAAAACTAGTTATAAAGTATAAGTACTTAAGAGTATAATTAATATAGTTATAAATATTTAAATA
>JAJOHK020001876.1:0-11375 GCA_022457215.2 Leucocoprinus gongylophorus
GATCTTGACATACAGGTGTTCCCCCATTACCCATCAAGTTGGTGAACTCTGAACTATAAGGTGAATATATTGGGAGAGTGAGTTGAATTCCTGGGAACCTCTGCCAGTGCTTCTCATAGGACAAGAAATGCTACAGTGGGAAGAAGAACCTGATAACCTCCTACTGGTCACCAAATTAAGGTCATTACATTGGAAGACGGGTCGGCAGAACAAGTGTGCTATCAAAGACATCCTTAAGAAGCAAATTAGAAGCACTGCTATTATTAGATTGACATATGGACCTGGGAGCACCAGGGGTGCCACGAGAAGCGGCACCATGTCGTGATTCTGGATCTGTTCATCATTCGTATCCAAGCTCTTTCGGGTCCTAACATGTCGCAGATCTCGAAGATACCCGAAGGCAAGCCTATCTGGGATGCTACCCAATTGCTGAGAGTATGAATACAGATCGGACCCAGATCGACAAGGCTGGTGGATAGAACTCATGATTCCAGGGGAGTATCATGACTCAAATGACGGGAAAATCTTCATGGTCCTTTTGTGCGGGACTCGCTCAATTCCAACCACTGATTACTTTCGGCAAAGCGGCCATCAGTAGTTCTGGGACTGTTTCTTGATCAAGCTCATAAACGATGTTGTCATCCAAACTTTTAGGGAATCTTATGTGTGAGTGTGTCGAGCTTGCTAGTAGGCACGAGGATACAGAGTGGTTTGTCTATATATATTGAGTCCAGTGGTTTAGACATTTTCAAGTGCCGGATTTTCGTCTGACCAAGTTGTTGTTGGTGCACATCCACCCTCAGTTTCACGGAGAGCGGCCACCGTACACTATGGAACCTCCTCCATTGAATAACCACTTTATCATTCCTCTACCTGACTTGGAAGCCGATTCAAACACGCCTCAACTACCCTTAGTGGAAGTGACAGATGTTTGGCAAACACCTGTCGAGAGTCTGCTTTTCCATTCTTTTGGAGATACACAACCGAAGGCGGTTGGAACTATTAGTAAGTCTTAATGCGTGTATGAAATTGTTTTTCTTGCCAGTGACTTTCCGTCGTGCATCTAGCACCAGCAAGTGAATGAGACATTTACTTGATTAAAGAGGGTTGCTACATAGGTGTTTTGGATCGTCAAACTTCAATTCAATTCTGAAGTAGTGTAGTGGAAATCATTACAGTACGGAAATCATTACAATATTTACTTAATCAGCAGTTCTGTATTCCTACCTAGTGTACAAAAACCGACTTGTGGAAGACCCGTCTTCATTCCACAGTCGGTCCCCTTGTCTGGCGCCTACCAAGGCAAATTGCGGTCTAGTCGCTTTGTGCCGAGCCTTTTATATCCGTAGTTGTACCTCCTCCCACGTTCAATTGATCGGATGCAGGGAAGACCATTGCTGTCAACTTCGGTTCCGGGGACCCCAAGACTCTAGCCAGATCTTGAATCGAGGTAATTTTCTGAGTCATTGACGAACCATCCTGCGCCACCGCCCTGAGTGGTTTTGGTCTCATACATTATTTGCTACACCTCATCCTTTCTTCGTTCTGCACATCGGGAAAGCAGCCTGGAACCATCCATATCAAACAATGGGCAAGGCCATGATGCAAAGATCTATCGGGGCAGCTAAGGCGCTAGAGTAAGCAAAACCACGGTACCCACGGTACCAGTTGACAAGTAATGACACAGCCCCAAAATAATCGTGGCATATGAAACCTAAACCTACTCTGCATGTGCTGTTCGACGAACATAAATTGGAAGGCGGGAGATTTTGGTTTGCCAAGACGGGTACTGAAGCCGATTCTGATTATCTGGATAGATCTGACTTAGAAAGATCCCTCAGCCAGAACTAGGTTCCTATTAACAGATCAGCGTGAAACCGCTATAATTGCAACGCTCACTGCTCGCCAACTTTGTCTCTTATTGACACAAGTTAACCATATGTCCCAGCATTGCCGTCAGTCAGAAGGCACGGTCAATGCGCATCAAGTTTTGAGAGTAATCTCTTTTGACGAGATGACCCGGTGACGGCACTAAATAGGTCCGTATTGATCTTCGGGAAGCATCGTTTCTCCGAGAGTAATAGGTTAGGAAGCGTACCTAGGGCTGTGTCTGGATCTACAAATCCGATCCGTATAAAGGCGGAACAAAAATCAGTGTCTTTGACAAATCATACCATCATCTGTATTTCCGGTCACTCGAAATGTTCAGGTGGTTGCTTTCCGCGTTAGGAACAATTTTACCATTGTTCAGCTTCCCCTCCGGTGTTATTCGAAAGGGAGAATGTAGCTTGATGAGACTGCATAATTCTAACATCCTCACTATACACTGGCAGTACTTTCAAAGTAGGGATCGGCACAATATATAATTTGATACAACCTTTCACACTCCTGAGATCAAACATTCTAGCTGGAAGAGATGCATAGAAATCGATTTCTCCTCGTGTTGTTACCAACAAAAATGGCCCTGGCTACGCGTCAGTGTTACTCGAATACGTTACCCGAATACGTTACGCCGTAACAATTGTCACTTGCTCACCGGACAACAGCTATGAGCAGCGGAGAATCTAGCAGTACGACTGTGCCCTCAGCACCGAGTCCATCTACTCCTCTGACTGAATCCTATACTTATCATTCACCTTTACCAATGGCCACAGGTCCTTATATCCTTGGTGTCGATGAAGCCGGTCGCGGACCTGTGCTAGGTCCATTGGTATATGGCGTCGCATACTGTCCAGTGGGATACAAAGAAAATTTAGATAAACTCGGCTTCGCAGGTAATACCAGAATCTACTGTCAAGTCATCATCTGATCTCGATGTGATGATTAGACTCCAAAACCCTCAGTGCTGCCACAAGGTCATCACTACTTGAAACACTCAGCTCGGATCCCTCAAATCTTGGCTGGTCAGTCCGTGTTATCAGGCAGGTGTTATCAAACTTGTTGATGATAGATAGTCTCTCACATGACAGACTAGTCCGCAAGCAATATCTAGTGGAATGATTCGAAAGCCGCCAATCAATTTAAACCAGCAATCTCAGGAAGCAACTATCCTCCTCATCCGAGAAGTCCTTGACCATGGAATAGAGCTGACGGAGGTATATCATTGTGGACACGTCCGTTGGATAGAAGAACTACCCAATGTGTCGCGTAGGTTTATGTCGATGCGCTGGGAACGACAACCACGTATGAAAAATATCTGTCCGGGTTATTTCCAGGCATCGCGTTCACAGTCACAACCAAAGCAGATGCTAAATTCAAAATTGTTGGAGCTGCCAGCGTGGCAGCCAAGGTTACCAGAGACGCCTGCATCGAAGGATGGTACTTTGAGGAGAGCTCCAGGAATGGCAAACTCGAGTGGAGAACGGACTTTGGATCAGGATATCCATCTGGCAAATATTTTCGTCAATGAATTGAGTCTAGTTCTAAAGACCATATTCGACAGATCCGAATACACAAACATGGCTAAAGGGGAACATCGAACCAACATTCGGCTTCCCCAAGCTTGTCCGGTTCTCATGGACAACAGTTAAAGTAATTTTGGAAAGTAAAGCACATCAGGTCAAATGGTGTGTTTTTACGATGATTGATTACTACGAGCGCTAACCTGACCGCGAGGACTGATGAGGGTCAAACATCTCTAGTTAAGGCCTTTGAGACTAGCAAGGGACTAGACAAAGATCGTTGTCTAGTAGTGAAAGATCTTCAGTTAAGCAGTGTGAACACATTGTAAACATCAGAGTCAACCCATGATACCATGAAAAAAAAATATATCTAACACTATCGTCTTTTTGGATCTGGTGGGTTCTGGGGTTCTTCGGTGGCTTTACGTTTGGACCCGAAACCGATTGTAAGCCTGCTCCTCTCCCCGGGAACAGGTGTACCGCCTTGGGATGGTGTCTCAATCGCAGACGAGATCCGTGAAAACCCTGGCTTGGGCGCTGGGGACCCAGGTGCACTTTGTGCGAGGTTGGAAGGACCAGGACTGCCACCATTGAGTAATGGTTGGATTTGAGGAGCAGGAACAGTCATGAAACCAGGTTCTGGTTTTACTTGAGCGTTCTTTCCCTCCTTTTTCTTCTTTGTTTTCTCGGTCTTGCCTTTTGCGAGTGGCTGGGCATCAAAAAACTCAGCAGCTTGAGGAACAGCACTAATATCATTGTCAACGGGAGATCGATAGTGATACTGATTTTACTCACCCCCTATTACCCACTGATAGGACGAAGTGCGCCTGCCCTGTTTTCTCCTGCCGCTGCTGGAATGCCTTGTTCATGCTCAAAGGTGTATCTCCACTCGCCATCGCTTCCTTCTTCTTCTCCTCTGCGATCTTCTTTAGTCGTTTCTCAGTCTTCATCTTACCTGATCCTTTTCCGTGGAATTTGTGTGATAATGCCTTCCAGGCTTCCTTGGGTGTCAGTTGCCGTCCAAATTCATCGTAGTAGACGATATTAACATCAGGCTTGTAATCCTTGAACATATCGAGGTTCTCACGTGCTTCCTGCTGTTCCCGCATGCGATTCTCGTACTCTCGTTGAGCTTGATCCTTGTTTCCGCCGCGGGACTGAAGACGTTCCAAGTCTCTCTGAGCAAGTCGTTGGCGCATACTCGCAAGCCAAAGATCTCGCTGCAATTGAACCTTTTCGCGCTCTTGCTGATCCGCTGTGGCTTGAGCTAGTATACCTTGTTGTCGAAGGATGTTGAGGGTAGATGCCATGCCCGCACTGAATGTCTGTTCAGTTGATGTTCCAATGAAGTCCCCGTTGTTGGCTTCTTCGGCTTCTGTTCGCTGAATAGCATCCTCTATTTCGTTCAGCATATCCATGTCAAAATCCTCATCTTCCTCGTCCTTCATTTGAATCTCGCCATTTTCAAGTTCATCCAGGATCACATCCCTGGGTACCATGGACACATCTCTGGAGGGTTGCTGGCTGGCATCACCACGTGCAAGTGGTAACGACTGTTCCTCAAGCTCAGGCTTTGGTTTTATCGTGGGCTCCAAAACAACGGAGCGAACAAACTCCGATGTGTCGTCAAATGTCAAACCCCTACTATGACCTTCAGCCTCTTCGGCCTTAATGCCGTTTGACATTGTCAAAGCTGCTTCTTCTTGAGCACGCTGATCAGCAACTATTATAATTATAACTAAGATATGAGATTGTACCCAGAGTGACCATTAACATACCTTTCTTGGCAAATTCTTCGGGTGAAAGCTTCTTGGGTTTGCTAAGCTTCGCACGACGAGAACGAGCCAGTGCAGCCTGCAGATCGTCATCATCGACGAAATTGGCGTTCAGGTCGCGCTCACGCTGAACGGGTATGATAAGCTTTTCGTCGATGTCCATCTGAGTGTCATTGATTAGATCTGAGATACCTAGTGCTCGTCGCGATGAGTGTTTTTTCTTGTTCTGCGACTGAAAATTAACTTCGAATCGTACAGCAAGTGTACATCAGACCTGCCTTTGGCTTTTTGAAACCAATCTCGCCCGCTTGCTTGTAGTCCGAAATATCAATATTTTCTGAAGGATCCCAATCAGCAAACAATATAAACAACTGAAGAAGCAACGAACTTGTGTAATCTATACTGAGGAGCGATTTGTTGACAGCCACAGATTGCTTTTCTTCCTCGCACCTGACTTTTCTCGATACTACTGCCGATCCTAGACGGAAACCCTGTAAATAAAAAGGCATAAGGATGTGCTTGACAAGAGAGAATGATGGTGTACAGATTCTTTCGGGCCCTCCAGCTCCTCGTCATATTTAGAAAGAATGGTTCGCTTCACGCCTTGACTACCATCGTGGAATTCCTCATCATCATAACCTGTGTAATCACGCCGTTTAATTTTGATTTCTTGATTTTTTTGTCGCACTTCCTCCTCCGCCATCTCAACATTCTGTAATTCATCCTCTGAAATGTATGTCAACTCTTGTATCATAGTTCGACAGAGATGATCCCACCTTGATTATCAAGGATGCGGCTGTCTTTGAGCGTAAGTATACGCGCTTCGCCCTCATCCAGTGTATTGAAGTCATGGCTGACCTTGAGGCCCTCGAGGTCACCTACAAAAATGTCAAAAGTAGAAGGCAAGATGAAGCCTTTGTATCGCACGCTCGGTATACTCTTCTTGGAAAACTTTGTCCATTTGTTCCAACTCTGCTTGTCTCTTCTTTGCAAGTTTTTTCTCGCTCTTCTTGCTTCTTTTGATCCATTTTAATGTGTCGTCATCACCATCTGCATCGCCGAGGGTTGCACCCTTGAGTGAAGCATGTAATTCCCGGCGGTTTCGTACCCTAATGAGTTTGTATAAGAACTCTGTCCTTCGACGGTGTCATAGCCTATGAGGCCCATAGAGGAACGTAGAAGTGACTGTGCAACGAAGAAAGAGCGGGTACTCACTTGGCTATTCCCTCTGCGATCCTCCTAGAACAAACAACAACGCATATTAACACTTGCTAAGGAGAGAGAGCTCAACATACTTGGTTTCTTGCTCTTTCTTCTCCCTCTCGCGCTGGTTCTTGTAATTTTCTTCTGCCTCTTGCTCCTTGTCATTTGCTGGTGCCTTGTCCTCAGTCAACGGCTTGAGGCCAAGCGATATACGAATCTTATTGGTCTCTTCCAAGCTGATACTGTCCTCCATAGACATAGTGTAAGATTACGCTTGTTAGGTATAGACCTGGGTTGGGTTGTGAAGGATTTGCTTACATCAGCCATCAAGTTGGTGTCCTCCCGCTTCCTACGACTCACCGCACTCATGACCTCATTGCTGCTACCGTTCCGCCAAACCTATCGTTACCTCGTACATATTCATGTTTCTCTCTGCATAATTTATCTAACAACTTCACAGCAACGCCAGGCTCATGAGAGCCCAGTCATTTTCTACTCGGTGATCCTCGGGACAATTGGACCAGTAATGGCCATCACCATCCCTCCAATCCGGGAGCACTTTGGCTACAGGCCCGCTGAAATGATTCCCACTTCATATCCTCGTGTGTTTTACGAAATTTGTCCATGGACATTTGCTCAGACTTTTCCTAGTTCCTAACCGATCGCGGAGACCCATACAAGGATATGAAGACGAGTAGTGCCTCTTCTGCGTGCGATTTTAGTCTCAATCCAATCATGGAGCTCAAAGTGTAGAAATTGAATCCGAACATCGTTCCCTTTGGCAACCTAGATCTGATGGTTCTCCCCTTCGATTCAACTCTCGCCTCTTGATAATACAGATAATGGGCTTCCTTACCTCCCTGGAATTACTTTGAGTCCATTCCGACATTTTTCTCTGAAACAGTTCCAACAAACCTGCAAACCAGACTTAGGGTGTTTCTCAAAATTCAGTGGCCTGATATCAGCAAGACAAATTTTCTACAAACAGGAAGTCATGGTAGACCCTACGTCTTCAGCTGAATAGTGGACGAAGGCGAACCTATCACAGCTGATCAGCCGTCTGGAAAGTCTACTAGCCTGTCCGCGACTCATCACACCTACAATGTTTAGCCTAGTGCGTGTTGAAAATGCACTGGTGATAGCCTAGACTTTGTGTATCGGAAAATATGTACATCCGATACTCTCCCGGTCGCTTGTTACGAGTGTTGATGCTCTTGGCACAACAATACCCACCATCTCTTCAGGAGTTCTACATGCCGTCTCTCAGCGAACTTAATCACCCTTTGAGGGGAAACATTATACTTGATACCACTGATTCCAAAACCTGGTCAGAGGACGCTCAAAGTCATCCAGGGCATGTTTTCCGCGACCATGCGGTCCATAGATTCACAGAGAGGTCTGCTTTCCTGACTAAGCACAGAGCTTTCAGGCCTAAAACTCATGCGGCAAATTTCTGGACCTAATTTCGCTATTTGAATTCGAATTTTCCACCCTCCTGGTTTCTGTCTGAACCTGCGTAATAGAATTTTTCTGCATTGCAGTTAACTGGCATGATTTTTCTAAGGCCTGAGAAGATCCAAGAGTCATCGACATTCTGTTTGCCTCTTTGACTCTGGAGACTGGGCTATAGCTTATCTTTCCACTGCATTCACCAACACTTAGACATAACCTTACTACATTTGCAGAACACCCAAAGAGGTCCATCCCGGCAGCCCGGACTTAGTTATTAGCACACCACTATGTATTCCGCCCACTCACCGCATCGCTTTGTTTGTCGCAGTGCGGCATATCGATACAGAATAAATATAGAATGCTTCTCCGCTTCATACGTTCGGCAAATAAGGATCCTGAGCACTTGACCCCAGAGCACATGGCGCAAACGAGCCGTCATGCGGTCATATTGTCATCGTATTGTCGCAGAATCCCCGGTTGTGCTTTTATTAACCTTCTGGCTATACAGACGCCCAAGTGATACGGTACGAAGCAAACCAATCAATACTCTACATCTTATGAAAGGACCTTAACTCATTGGTTTTGCGTGCTACTCTTCATTCCCCTCTCAGGTTGTTACTTTCCCCTAGCCTCGGGTTTCATATCGAAATTAGATTTTCAGGTCATGAGGTGAATTATATGCAATCATAACATCCGTGTCTGAATGGATTTTTCCGTAGTTGGAAATATCGTTTGGTGACTTAGGCACAGACCCAAGTCTACCAGATCATGGGACATGTCTATTTTCACTGTCGTTTATAAATCATTGGTCGAGGAACGGTCTTTTCAGCCTCTCTCCTTCTTTCTGAGGTTTACTCCCGCTCTCACTTCACGATATCATGAATCAGACCCATTACCTATATCTCGGTGACCTACATAAGCGACTTGGTATCCTGAGGCAGTGGGAAAGGCAGCGTAATCGCAAACAAGTTCATTGGCTTATCGAGTGCTTCGCGGAGTCAGTTAGTGACCACTCAGTCATGTCCCTTAACGATCTGTGACGGTCTGTATAGCTTGGAGTTTTCCTCTACTGTTTTCCTGGCAAGTATCTACAAGTTTGAAGGCAACGCTCGGCTATTCATTGTAACAGGTATTGGCTCAAACCTCGGTTATATCCTCGGAGGCATCACAAAGCAACAAGGCATTTCCTGTGAGTAGCGAGAATTATTCTCCAAATTCGCACAATCTGCTAACAGTGGTGATTTTACAGCAATATTCCAGATCGGATTCGCCTACGCACTTGGTATCCTGTTCGCCCTTGGAATTGCTGCGGGCACTTCTGGGGGTCATTTCAATCCGGCTGTGACAATCGTTCATGTCATTTTCAGAGGTTTTCCCACTATGAAAGCCCTCAGGTTAGAGATCCTCCTCCGAGTCTATGTCAGTCAGTTGACTCGTTAATCTCAGGTACATGATTGCCCAAATTTTTGGCGCTTACGTCGCTTGCATGTTGACGTATTACCAATGGCGACCAATCATTCATGAAATGGTTGATAGGCTGGCTGCTGCTGGCGAAGAGGCGGTCTTGTTCACACCAAACGGACCTGCTGGTGCATTCGCTCTCTACACTCTTCCCGGAGCGAGTCTCGGACCTGTCTTCCTCAATGAGTTTGTTTGTGTGCGTTCCTTCATTACATCGACTTCATCGAGGGCATAGAAGCTCATCTTGATTACAGTCTTTCATTGTCGCGCTCGTGATTTGGGCTACTGGTGATCCAACCAACGTGATTATTACTCCAGCGCTAGGTGCACCCTGCATCGCTCTTGCCTAGTATGCGGATCTCTGTGTCATTATTATTTTCTCTGACTCCGAAACTGCTAGTGCTGCTGCTATCTGGGGGTTCGCGACTGTCGGGGTCGTCATGAATACTGCTCGTGATGTCGGTGGACGACTTTGGGCATTGACAATCTGGGGGCTACAAGGTCCAAGGCCTTCCTTTCTTGTCGTCGAAATGTTAGCTGAAATTGTTACTAGCCGGTGGAGGTAAATATGCTGCTATTGCAGCCCTCACGAACATTCCCGCTACCATCTTCGCAGTCATCCTCTACGAAGTATTTCTAGTTGACTCGGATAGGCTTGTCACCCCGCAGGCCTTGGAATTCACACACCTTGTCCACGGCAACAGACGTTTTACTCATGAGAATGCTCGACCCACTCCCGATGCTCACACCATTGGGCAGGGATATGATTCTAATCACGATTCTGGAAAAGCGAGCATTGAAGTACTCGAAATTGCTTCTCAGACCCGGTGAGATGTTTAGTTGGTAACATAGTATTGTGATGATCCTTAGACCTTCTTTCGTAATCGAGACCATGTATTACTAATACAACGACCAACCGACCGACACGTATGTCAAAGGGAGGATTGGCGTTTTGATTTGTTCACTGTTGAATCATGACATTGTAACGAACTTCTGGTCTGCAGAGAAATGGAGACACTATACTCAGCGGTCATCATATGGAGGGTTCACTCGGGGGACTCAGTGCTTTGTTCCAGGCACTCGTATTAGCCAACCATGAAATGTTTTCATAGAAAAAATTTTCCGGTGCTCCTTTGTCTCCAGTTCATACTGAACCATGTGAAATTCGGTAGGTAGTGATGAAGGGGAGGAAAAGTGAAGTGACAACTGGGTGGGAGTAGTCAGTGAGCCGGGACCGGTAGTCAAATATCCGGGATTTAAAGCCCTCAACTGTTTCCCTTACTTCGCTCCTACGCACTTTTTGCATTTCAGAAGCGCTTCAAGTAATTGCAATGACGCCGCAGACCTATAAACGCATTGTACTCAATTCACGACCTACGGGGGACTTCGAACCAGACACCTTCCGAACGGAGGTTTTACCCTTCACGTCACTCGGAGAGCCTGGGAAGCAACAAGTACTCGTGCAATGTACTTGGATTTCTCTAGATCCGGCGATGAGGGGTTATGTTCGGGATGCACGAAGTTATCTGCCGCCAGTGCAGATAGGAGAGGTAGCTATGCTCACGACATCGCTCGTTGCAATAGAATTGAACTTCTGGAGGATAGACTATGCGAGCTGTAGGACTGGGTGTCGTCATTTTCACCGGAAAGGATAGTAATTTCAAAGTTGGGGACCATGTAACAGGCACATGGGGTACTAGGGCTTGCTTTGTTCAACGGATCTGGGGCTAACGCTTTGTTACGTACCTCAGGCATGACTGAATATGCTATTGTCCCAGACAAGTATCTCAATAAGCTTGAGTGAGTAATAGCGCTTCTGAGATTCAATATTTCATTCAAAGAGATGTAGACTTTATCCAGGCGTTCAACCTCTCGATTATCTCAATATACTTGGCAGTTCCGGTCTCACAGCATACTTCGGACTCAAGAGGATCGGAGAAGTTAAGCCAGGGGAAACACTTGTTGTTTCAGGTGCAGCTGGGTCCGTCGGTTACATTGCGTGTCAGCTCGGTAAAGCAGCTGGGGCAAAGGTCTATGGTATTGCCGGTTCACAAGACAAGTGCAATTGTCTGGAGAAAGAGAT
>JAJOHK020001877.1:0-11368 GCA_022457215.2 Leucocoprinus gongylophorus
GAAGACTAGAATATGAATGGAGGTTGGTAATGGAAGGAAATAACAAACAAAGTAATTTAAATAGGGAAGGAGATCTAGTAGTTCTTGACTAGATCTCAATAATAATAGGTTTGCAATGCTCTCTAGAGTAGTAGAAAATACATATATATGTAACCTAGACAATAAGGACATGTTAAGAGAAGTAACAGTGAAAATTGGGTTGGAAAGAATTGATACACAAGAAGGAGTAATGGTAGAAGCATTGTTAGACAGTGGAGCTATGAAATTAGTAACGAGCTCAGAATTCACAAGGAAGTAGAGATTTAAATTAAAAATAATTGAAGACCCAATATATGTAAGAAATGTGGACAGAACATTCAATAAGGAGGGGCCAATTGAGAATATGGTGAAAGTAAACATTTATTATTAAGGACATAGAGAGAGGATGGAGATTGATGTCATTGGGGGACAAAATTAGAATGTGATCTTGAGAATACCATGGTTAGCTTGCCACAATCCTAAGATTGATTGGAGAACAGGGGAAGTAAAAATGATAAGATGTCTGGAGGAATATGAGAGATAGTGGAGACTGAAACAAGGAAAGTCAGGGTGGCAGAAACAGAAGGAAGAAGAGAAGAGGGAAGAAGCTGGAAGAAAGTAGAAAGAAAGAAAGGAAAGACAAAGGGAGAAAAAGAAAAACCAAAAGAAGGAAAAAAGAATGGAAGTAAGAAAAGTAGTAGAGAAGTGGAAGATTTGGGATGAGAAGAAAGAAGCAGCAAAGTCAGAGGAGGAAGCAAAAAGGTTGGTCCCAGCAAAATTCTATAAGTGAATCTGTGTCTTCAGCAAGAAGACAAGTGAATGAATGCCCACAAGAAAGCTATGAGATCACACAATAGATGTGAAGAAGAGATTTGTACCAAGAAAGGGAAAGGTGTACCTGTTGTCAAGGGAAGAGCAGAAGGAGGTGTGTAAGTTTATAATGAAGCAATTGAGGAAAGGGTATATTAGACTGTTGAAGTTGCCTCAAACAACATCAGTATTTTTTGTGGGGAAGAAAAATAAGAAGAAGCAGATGGTGCAAGACTATAGATACTTAAATGAGTGGACAGTAAAGAACAATTATCCTTTGTCTCTCATTTCGGACATAGTAGAGAATATTGGTACCAAGAAAGTATTCATGAAGATGAACTTGCAATGGGGATATAATAATGTACAGATAAAGGAAGGAGACGAGTGGAAGGCAGCATTCACTACCCCAGAAGGGTCATTCAAACCAACTGTGATGTTTTTCAGATTAATAAATTCACCTGCAACATTCCAAACCATGATAAACAAGATTCTACAGAATCTTATCAACACTGGAAAGGTAGTGAGTTTCATAGATGATGTAATTATTAGTATAGAGGAAGAGGAAGGACAAGATGAGTTAGTAGAAGAAATGGTAAGAAGGTTAGCAGAGAACAATTTGTATGTAAAACCAGAAAAGTGTAAGTAGAAGGTTAGGAAAGTAGGATTTTTAGAAGTCATAATAGGACCAGAGGGGATAAAGATAGAGGAGGAAAAGATGAAAGGTATTCTGGATTGGCCAACACCAAAAAGTGTCAAGGATATGCAGAAGTTTCTAAGGTTGGCAAATTATTATCACCAATTCATCAAGGATTTTGTGTCCATAGTCAGACCATTGCATGATATGGTTAAGAAAAATCAACAATGGAAGTGAACAGAAAGATAGGAGAAGGCATTTAAGGAGCTGAAGAAGAGATTCATAAAAGAACCAGTGTTGGCAGCACTAGACCTAGACAAGAAAATGAGAATAGAAGTAGATGCATTGGACTATGTGATAGGAGGAGTATTATATATGGAGTGTGAAGATGGGAAGTGGTGACCAGTGGCCTTTCTCTCAAAATCCCTAAATGAGACTGAGAGGAATTACAAAATTCACAATAAGAAGATGTTAGTGGTGATAAGAGGGTTAGAAAACTAGAGGCATTTGTTAGAGGGTGTCAAGTACAAGTTCAAGGTTTGAACAAACCATAAGAATTTGGAATACTTCATGAAGGCACAGGAATTAAGCCAAAGACAAGTACATTGGGCATTATATCTGTCAAGATTCAACTTTATCTTGAAGCATGTTCCAGGAACAAAAATGGGGAAGGTAGATAGACTTAGTAGGAGACTGGACTGGAGAGTAGGCATAGAAAAGGACAATGAAAATCAAATATTTATTAAGGACTGTTAGTTATATAGCTTACATGAAGTAGTAATAGAGGGACTAGAGATAAATATAGTAGAAAAGATAAAAAGAGCTAGGGATAAGGATGAAGAGGTGGTTAGAGTAGTAGAGGAGATAAAGAAAGTGGGAGTGAAAGTAGTAAGGGAAGAGGAGTGGCAAATAGAAGAAGATTTAGTACTAAAAGAAGGAAAAGTGTATGTGCTGAAGAATGAAGAGTTGAGAGTAGAAATAATCCAGTTACATCATGATATACTGGTAGTAGGACATGAAGGAAAGTAGAAGATGATGGAGTTGGTAACAAGAAATTATTGGTGGCCAGGAGTAATAAGAAATGTTGGAAAATACATGGAGGAATATGATATGTGTCAGAGGATGAAAAATAGAATGGAAATACTAACAGAAAAGTTGAAGTTGAGTAAGGTTCTAGAGAAGCCATAAACTCATATAATAGTAGACTTTATCATGAAGTTACTGATAGTAGCTGGGAAGGATGCAATCCTGGTAGTCTGTGATAGGTTGTCCAAGATGATATATTTTGTAGTAACTACAGAGAAGACATCAGCAGAAGGACTAGCAAGGTTGTTCAAAAATAATATGTGAAAGTTACATAGGCTGCTGGAGAGTATAGTGTTGGATATAAGACCATAGTTTGTAGCAGAGATAATAAAGTGTTGTGAATTAAAACAAAGCTATCAATATCATATCACCCATAGACAGATAGGCAGACAGAAAGAATGAACTAAGAGTTGGAACAGTACTTAAGGTTCTTCATTGATTATAAGCAGAATGATTGGCCAGAATAGTTAGCATCAGCTGAATTTGTAGTAAACAACAAGGTACACTCGACAACTAAAGTGTCTCCGTTTATAGCCAATTATGGTAGAGAAATAAGAATAAAAGTTGATTTGAGAAGGAAAGAGAAGATGGAAAAAGTAACAGAGTTTGTGGAAAAGATGAGGAAAGTACAGGAAGAGACAAGAGTGTTATAACTCAAAACCCTTAGAGTTGGATTAAGAGGTAACCTTGTATTGGGTAACACAAGAGAACTCAATAGAGAACTCTTCTACAAACTAGTCTACCTTTTATACTACTACCGATGGTCCGTGCTCACTACTGTACATCCTACCTTAAATGACCATGTGTAGAATATGAGGTCAACATGTGGTATCCATGTTATATAATGTCATTTGTTCTAGATCCTTCTACTTTGTTCTCTGTGTCTTGTGACCTAACCTTAACCCTATGTTCTAAAAATAGAAAAATAAGAAAATAAAATGAAAAGAAAATGAAAATAGAAAATGAAATAAAGAGAAACTAAGTTTACTGTTTGTAAACTTGACATTACTCCCCTCTTAAGATTTCTCCTCTGGAGAAACTGCTTTTCACCTTCTCCAATTCCTTTCCAGCTTCTTCAAATATTCCTCTTCAAATTTTCCATCATCCCACCCATACAACATCTTTGCTGTAAACTTCTCCAGTAGTTCTCCCCTTCTAAAATCTCTCTCCTTTGCCATATCTATTTTTTCTTGTCTCCTAATTTCTACATTCATCCTCCCTTCGAATTCTTCTAAGGCTTCTCCTGCATTTTTCAGATTTTCTTTCCTTTCCCATATATCTCCCTCTACTATAAACCCTTTCTACCACACTAAGTACTTCTTTACTTCTCTTATTTTCTTTTTATTCAAAATTCTTTCTACTTCCCATTCTTTGGCTCCCTCCACTTCTATTGGCTTTCCCTCCTCCTTTTTCTGTCCTCTCACTTGCTCCTTATACCATACTATCTGGCTTACATTGACTACCGGATATATTCTCATCGAAGTTGGCAACCATAATTTAACTGTGTTTGACGAGACTACTTCTTCTATCACATACGGTCCTACATATCTTTCCATCAACTTTTTTGCAGGTCTTTCCTTGAACACCAAATCTTTGGTACTCAATAGCACTCTATCTCTCTTCTTCCAGTCTTCTGTCTCTTTCCTACTTCAGTCCACATATCTTTTCATTTTCTCCTATGCCTTTCTCAATGTTGCTCCTGTTTCCTCTTTTATCTTTTTCAGTCTTTTTACAAATTCCATTGCTCTTTCCACCTTCCCCTTCTTCCTAATGTCTGCTTCCATTCTCAACTCTCTCCCATAGTTTGCCATATATGGAGATATCTTTGTTGTTGAATGTACTTTGTTATTTATGGCAAATTCTGCCAATGCTAACCATTCTGGCCAATCCTTTTGTCTATAGTCTACAAAGAACCAAAGATACTGTTCTAACTCCTAGTTCATACATTCTGTTTGTCTATCTGTTTGAGGGTGGAAAGCAGTCAACAGTTTTGTCTTGATGCCCAACATTTCATTCAACTCTTTGGTCAGCTCTGCTGCAAACTGTGGTCCCCTATCTGATACTACACTTTCCGGTAACCCATGTAACCTCCACACATTATCTCTAAAGAGTCTTACTAACCCTTTTGCCAATGTTCCTTCTATGGTTGCTACAAAGTGCGTCATTTTTGATAGCCTATCACAGACTACCAGAATTATATCCTTTCCTACTACTATCAGTAACTTGGTAATGAAGTTTACTGATATATGTGTCTATGGCTTTTCTGTAACTTCTCCTAACTTTAACTTCCCTGTAACTTCTTCTGTCCTGTTCTTCATCCTCTGACACAAATCACACCCTTCCACATATCTCCCCACATCTCTTGTTACTCCTAGCCACCAGTAATTTCTCGTAACCAGCTCTACTGTCTTCTATCTTCCACCATGTCCTGCTGCTGGTACATCATGGTATAATCAAATGATCTCCATCCTCAACTCCTTATCTTTCAGCATATACATCTTTCCCTCCTTTAACACCAGCTCTCCTTCTATCTTCCACTCATTTTCTTGTAACTCTTTTACTTTTGCTCTCTTTATCTCCTCTACTACTCTAACTATGTCTTCGTCCTTACTCCTAGCTTTTTTTATTTTTTCTAACATTTCTACTTCTGGTCCTTCTATTACTACTTCTTGTAAACTATGGATCCAATTGTCTTTAATAAGTACCTGGTCTTCATTGTCTTTTTCTACCCCTACTTTCCAGTCCAACCTCCTACTTAGTCTGTCTGCCTTCCCCATTCTAGTTCCCAGAACATGCTTTAACATAAAATCAAATCTTGATAAATACAATGCCCATCTGGCTTGCCTCCAATTCAACTTTTGTACTTTTATAAAATATTCCAAATTTTTATGATCTGTCCAGATCTCAAACTTGGATTGTGCTCCTTCCAATAAATGCCTCCAACTCTCCAATCTCTGGATAATCACCAACATCTCCTTATCATGGATTTCATAGTTCCTTTCCATTTCATTCAAGGACTTGGAAAGGAATGCTACTGGTCTCCACAATCCATCCTCACATTTCATTGACAATACTCCTCCCATTGCATAGTCTGATACATCTACCTCCATCCTCATTTTTTTATCTATATCCGGCACTGCTAACACTGGTTCTTTTGTAAACTGCTCCTTTAACTTCTTAAACTCCTTTTCCTGTTTTTCTGTCCACTTCCACTTCTTATCCTTTTTTACTATATCATGTAATGGTCTGGCTATGGATATAAACCCCTCAATGAATTGACAATAGTAGTTTGCCAATCCTAAGAATTTCTGTACATCTTTGACACACTTGGGTGTCAGCCATTCCAGTACTCCTTTTACCTTCTCTTCCTCTATCTTGATTCCCTCTGGGCCTATTACCACTCCTAAAAATCCTACCTCTCTCACTGTTATAAGACAAGTGTATGGACAGACTTTAGCTAGGGTTAGGGTTAGCTGGACATAGATAAATAAATAATTATTAGTCTACAATGGATGGAGAGCACATGACCTGAAAGTCATGTGATATAGGCTAAAGTAGTTTAGAGCAGTCTGGAAGGACTTAGGGTCTAAAAGGATTGGGAGGAGTCTAGATAGGAGTTAGGGTTAGGAATGATGTCAAGGGACAAGGATTCCTCATGGTATACACATGGTGTGCACATGTACAGCGGAGATTAAGAGTATAACATCAGAGCACATGTAGGAAGCATAGTAGTCTTAAGGTAAACACATGTGGATGAGTAATAGGACATGAGGTAGCAGCATGGACATAAGGGCTGGTTAATATTGTTGTAGCATGGACCACATGTAATTTACATAAATAGAGAAGCAATGCAGTGAGGGCTTCTTGTTGAGTTCTCTTGTAATCCCCACTACTAGATAGCCTACTGAGAGCTTTGCTGAAGTCAGCATACTATGAGTGCCGTTCTGGCGAGTGGTTGCTACAACACTCACCTTCTATTTACACTTCTCTGGTTTAACATACAAATCATTCTCTTCCAATCTCCTAATCACTTCTGCCACTATTTCGTCATGTCCCTCTTCCATCTCCATTCCTATTATAATATTATCTATAAATGCTGCCACCTTCCCTGTGTTAATTAAGCCTCTTAGCAATTCATTTATCATTGCTTGGAATGTTGCTAGCAAGTTGGTCAATCCAAAGAACATTACCATGGGTTCAAAAGACCCTTCCAGTGTGGTGAATACCACCTTCCACTCGTCTCCTTCCTTAATCCTCACATTATTATACCCCCATCTCAGATCCATCTTCATAAAAACTTTCTTCATTCCAATATTCTCCAACATATCTGATATCAAAGACAAAGGGTAGTTGTTTTTAATAGTCCATTCATTCAGATACCGATAATCCTGGACCATTCTCTTTTTTCCATCCTTTTTCCTCACAAAGAATACCGGTGCTGTTTATGGTAATTTCGATGGTCAGATGTACTCTTTCCTCAGCTGCTCCCAGATAAACTCCCTTACTTCCTCTCTTTCCTCCCTTGACAATGGGTAGATCTTTCCCTTTCTTGGCACAAACTCCTCCTTTACTTCTATCACATGATCCCATACCTTTCTCATTGGTATCCTTTCTAATTGTTTCTTCCCAAATACCTTGATCCATGGATGAAACTTTTCTGACACTATCTTCTTTGCTTTCTCTTCCAATCTTGCCACTTCCTCTTCTTCATCCCAGATCTCCTATTCCTCCACTACTTTCTTAATCTCCATTGTCTTCCCTTTCTTCTGTTTTCTTTTTTTGTCTTTCTCTTCTCTCTTCTTTCCTGCTTCTTCCTTTGCTTCTTCTTCCTTCTGTTTTTCCCAACCTGATTTTCCTTGCACTGGCCTCCACTGCTTACCACATTCTTCAGGACACCTTGTCATCTTCACTTCTCCTGTCCTCCAATCTATTTCCGGATTGTGGCATGCTAGCCACAGCATTTCCAAAATCACCGTCTACTTCTGTCCTCCAATAATATTGATTTCTGTCCTCTTCCTATGACTCTGATAATATATATTTACTTCCACCATATGTTCTATAGGTCCTTCTTTGTTCAATGATCCATCCACATTTCTCACATTCATTGGTCTATCTAACTTTTTTAGCTTGAACCCTTGCTTTTTTGCAAACTCTGAGCTCATAACTAGCCCTGTTACTCTACTGTCCAACAATGCTTCCACTGTTATCCCTTCCTGCATATCTATTCTTTCTAACCCAATTTTTACTGTCACTTCCCTTAGTGTTTTCCCTTTCCCTCTTCTTACTTTCTCCTCAGTTCCCTCTGATTTGGGTATATCAGCATTTATTTTGGTAGCTAATATACTATATTTATTATAAGAATCTAGTTGAGGGACTCTAGATTCTCTACCCCTTTTAAATTGTCTGAATGTTCATTGATTCCCTTGATCCTTCCCCCTCCATATTCCAATCTTCTCCCTTCTGCCACTCTCCCTCTTTGCCACCTATTCCTATAGTAGCAGGCCATATGCCCAAAGCCTCCACATGCATAGCAATTCCTTCCTCTGTCCACTTCCATCACATAAGGGTCCCATCTTGGAGGAATCCCCGCACCTTGTCCTGATCCCCTCACAACTACCACATTTGTCCTCTCCACTCCTTCCATTGGAGCAGGCCCTATTGTCGCCTGCTGAGGGGGCAGTTGCCTCCTCTGCTATACTAGGGGTCGTAGCATAGTTTTTCTTTGCTCCTGCTTAGGAGCCTCTTCTTCCTATTCTTTTTTTCCCCTCAACCTCTCCTCTTCTTTCCTGCTCTCCCTCCAGTTTCTATCAAAGGCCGTTACCCTCCTGTACCACTGCTTAATAGAAGCCAGTGGATTTTCTGCCTCCATCAACTTTCTCCTGATTCCTCTATTTATCCCCTTCTTAAATTCCTCCACTAATGGCCTCCCTTTGTATCCGCTTTTCCTTGCTACCCTCTTGAACTCCTGTACAAATTCCTCCATTGTTTTCCCTCCTTGTTCCAATTTTCTTAACTCTGCTGCCTTTGTTGATTCCTCTTCTCCTCCACCAAATTCCTTCTTCAAACTCATTAAAAATTCTTCTGCTGACTCATATTCTACTTCCTCTGACACCAGTTCCTCCATTACATTCTCCTTCCATACATTTACGAATCCTCCCTACATATATGAGAGGACCCACTGTACTTGTCCCTCTACTGATTCTCCCCTTAATCTCATTCTAATATACAGCTTGCATGCTGCAATAAATCTCCCCACTTTTGCTGATATTTCATCAAAAATTTGGGGTTTTGCTACCTTAACTCCTCCTCCTCTTCTTTCTTCCCTTCCTACTTGCCCACCTGCTCCTCCTGCTAGCAGGGCTTGTATCTGTGCCTGCATTGCCACCAACTGTCCCTGCTGCTGTCTGATGATTTCATATAAATTGACTTGACTCATGTTATAGTGTGGCAGTGAGTCAATAGATGAGGGTGATGATAAGGGTGGTAGTAGTGGTGATGGTGGTGTAGATGTATATAATGGTAAAGCCAAGCCCATGCCAGTCTCAGTTTCAGACTCGTATTCTGACAATGATGCAATCTTGGTAAGTGATAGCAGGTATTCTTCTTACCCTGCCTACACTGATACTGACTACTTCTATCAATTGACTACTGCCCTAATGAAATGTACACGATTTTGGTCTAAGAAGACCATTCTACTCTAAGCAAGGTTTTAAGAATACCTACTATTCCTCTGCATAGACAGACCACAAGTGGATCTATAGCACAAGGCTGATAAAGGGAAGATGTATATAGCATGTCCACAAAAGGTAGTATGTCTACCATGCACCAGTGGGCTTTGATGCAGATAAATGGTTAGGCTTTGTCTGCCTAACTAGTATACCTCTTGAGCCTAGGGTCCGGCTGTACTCTTCTTGACTAAAGAGCTGTGCTGCCCTTTGGTCGAGGATGAATAAGAAATGAGGAAAATAAGAGAAAAGGCTTTTGGTGTTTAAGTGGTTTCAGGTATGGGAATCGAGTTCTAATATTATAACTCAAAACCCTTAGAGTTGGATTAAGAGGTAATCTTGTATTGGGTAACACAAGAGAACTCAATAGAGAACTCTTCTACAAACTAGTCTATCTTTTATACTACTACCGATGGTCCATGCTCACTACTATGCACCCTACCCTAAATGACCATGTATAGAATATAAGGTTAACATGTGGTATTTATGTTATATAATGTCATTTGTTCTAGATCCTTCTACTTTGTTCTCTGTGTCTTGTGACCTAACCCTAACCCTATGTTCTAAAAATAGAAAAATAAGAAAATAAAATGAAAAGAAAATGAAAATAGAAAATAAAATAAAGAGAAACAAAGTCCATTGTTTGTAAACTTGACAAGGAGTGGCAAAGAGTACAAGAAAAGATAAAGAGGCAAGCTGATAGGAGAAGGAAAGAAGCAAAAATATAGAAGGCTGGAGATAAAGCAATGTTGAGTACAAAAGACTTGGTATTCAAGGAAAGACCAGGAAAGAAATTAGTAGATCAATATATTGGTCTATATATCATTAATGAGATAGTCTCAACCAATGCAGTCAAATTACGACTGCCAACTTCAATGAGGGTTTATCTAGTAGTAAATGTCAGTCAAGTAGGGGGATAGAAAAAAGAAGAAGTTAAACCAGTAAAAGTAGAAAGAGTAGAAGAATAGGAGGTAGAAAAGATATTGAACAAGAGGAAAGTGAGAGGAGTAGTGAAATATTTAGTATAATGGAAGAGATTTATAGCAGAGCAAGATAGTTGGGAAAAGAAGGAGAATTTAAAAAATACAAGAGAATTAGTAGCAGAGTTCAAAGAGAGAATGAATGCAGAAGTAAGGAGATAAGAAAAGCTAGATCTAGCAGAGAAAAGGAACTTTAGGAGAGGGGAGTTGCCAGGGAAATATACAGTGAAAATATTATATAGATGGAATGATGGAAAGTTTGAGAATAAATATTTAAAAAAGTTGGAGAGAAATTAGCAGAATTAAAAGAGGAAGGATAAGATAATATGGGGGGATGAACCAACAAGTTCCTCCAGGAGTAGGAACCTTGAAGAAGGGGTAATGTCAGACATGTAGAGCCTAGGTACCAGCTTTTTCATTTAATATTTCCTTTTTATTTTCTCTTGATTCATTTTCTATTTTAAAACTTAGGATTAAGGTTATAAGTGACATCATAATCATGCTGTCATACATTAGTCACATCAGATGACACAGTCACAGTAATGGTCACAAGTCATGAGGTCACAGAGAAGAATATAGAAGGTTCTGGAAGAATAATGTTATAACAATGTGTTTTATACATGTTGGCCTTGAGGTGAACATATGGTCTTTAGGGTAGGCTAGAAAAGTAGTAGTACAGACCATAATTGTTTAGTATATAAGGTAAATATTCCTATATAGAGTTCTCTATCAAGTTCTTTTGTGTAACTTTATGTAAGATTCTGTTTATTGACCAACCCTAAGGTCTTTCAGTTGTAACAGTTAGGGTGTTAAGGTTTTGCAAAAGAACAGATTCTTTTAAAAATCCTATATAAGAATAATATGCTATAACTATATCTACTGATATTATTTTTTTCTAGTGACTTTTCCATTTGTCTCTAACAAATAATCATAATTACAAGTTTTGTTACATGCTTCTATGACATTATTTTATGTAATATCTCATGTGACCATGGTAACATGCTCTATCTTCATTAATCTTCTCTTTAAGTAAAAATAAATAAATAAATTGAGAAAAAATAGTAATAAAGAAAAAAAATTCAAAATAAATATAAGAACTCAGAGCATACCATAGC
>JAJOHK020001878.1:0-11367 GCA_022457215.2 Leucocoprinus gongylophorus
GAAGTGTGAACAATAGACTCAATTTTCTTTTTCTTTTTATTTTTTCTTTTAGTTTTTTCTTTTATTTTAGAGTTCTTTTTCTTTTTCTTTATTTTAAACTTAGGTAGAAGATGTGATATGATGTCACGTGTGACAGTCACAAAGTATGACAAAATTGTGACACCTAGTACAATGTTGTCACATAGGTCACAGTCATGGTCACATAATTATGTGGCACAGAGAAGAGTATAGAAAGTTCTGAAACAGATAATATCATACAACATAGTAATAGCATGTTGGCCTTGTGGCAAGCATATATACTTAGGGTAGGTTAGTTGTAGTGTGTGCACAAACCACAGTCTGTAGATACATAGGGCCATATAAAATAGAGGAAGTAGTATCATCGAATGTAGTAAAACTACAATTACCAAGCTCAATGAGAATTTACCCAGTAGTGAATGTAAGTAGGGTGGTATAATACCAGAAACAGGTAAAGAGACAGAGAAAAGAGGAAGGAAAACCAATCAAAGTAGAAGGAGCATAAGAGAAAAAATATTAAACAAGAGGAAAATGCGAGGGATAAATAGGTACTTGGTACATGTCATATCCCAAACTCCAAAACATGTCCGAGACATGTTTAACTTCAATACGACATCAAATCCCCACGGATATTTGGTCTTATTTGTGTCCAAAACTCCATCGGTAGTTTGGTACTTTATAATAGACTTAATTCCACCAAAAGTCCGTGGTTATTTCGCTTTATTTGAGTCAAAATCCGTGGTCATATTCATCTGTATCCATTGTCTAATTATCTCCTTCAAACTCCACAAATTTACTCAGAATTTACGTGGAGTTTTCCTCTCTTTAAATCTGAACTCCTATATAGTGTTTTACTGATGAAACACTCGCTTGGAGATCTGTTTTAGTTACTCCTTTTGTTATTTTATGTATTTAAGGCTAGTGACCCCTTTGTAGTAGCTAGCTTGATAATCGACTAAAAGTTGACACTCAATCTCCAGTGTCAATGGTGACGCGCTTTACTTCCCTCCTTATAACTCCTTACAAGACCAAACTCTGAAATTGCGACCATGTGGCTTGTAGGAGGCACAACACATAAGTTGAGGCCAAGGTCGTTCTGGCAAGTCTGCATCACTGAGCTCATTGCAGGAGTTTCTACACTCTGTGCATGTCCGAGCCAACTCCGCGGACTTTCATCTTCAAGTGCGAACCGCGCCTAACAGTACGTTGGAAGGGGTTTATGGCAGAGAATGATACTTGGGAAAAGGGGGAGGATTTAGAAAATGCAAAAGAGTTGGTAGAAGAGTTCAAAGAAAGATTAAATGCAGAAGTAAGATGACAGAAAAACATAGAAGCAGAAAGAGAAATAAAAAAAAACCCAAGAGTGGAAAAGTACAGGAGAAGCAAATTACTGGGGAAGTATACAGCAAAATTGTTGTATGGTTGGAATGATGGAAAATTTGAGGAGAAGTATTTAAGAAAGTTGGAAAAGAACTAGCACAAATAGAAGTCGGTTTCTCTGAAGGAGAAACCTTAAAGAGGGGTAATATCAAGATTAAGGAAAGTAGACTTAGTCTCTTTTATGTTTCCTTCTCATTTTTATTTTTATTTTATTTTCTTTTCAATTTATTTTCCTCTTTCCTATTTTTAGAACTTAGAGTTAGGATTAGCCACATGAATACAAGAAGAAGGTGGAAAAGAATAAACGTTAAACAATATACACAACCCATGATTAGCCTTGAGGAGGACACATGGCAGTTTAGGGTAGGCTAGGAGAGCTTAGCATAGACTAGGGGCCTTTGATATATAAAGTAGACAATTCTGTAAAAAAGCTCTCTATTGAGTTCTCCTGTGTAAACCCTATACAAGATTCCTCTTCTGTCTAGTACTAAGGGCTTGAGTTGTAACAATGATCCCAAAGTGCTAGTGGACTTTAATGCAATAAAAATAGCTAAGTTTTTCCTATCTAACTAGTATATCTCTTATACTGAGGGTCCAGAAATTCATCTTGACTAAAGGCAGTATTACCTTCAGTCAAAGATGATGAGAGAGTAAGAAATAATAAGAGAGGGCTTTGTTTTGAACAATCTCAGGTAAGGAGATAAAGTTTTAATGTTATAAACTTAAGACCTTAAAGTTAGTTAAAAGAAGAAATTTTGTATAAAGTTTACACAAGAGAACTTGATAGAGTTCTAAGTACAAACTAGTCTTCCTTATATCACAGACCATGGTCTATATACATATTATAACTACACTATCCTAAAATACATGTGCTTTCCACAAAACTTATATGTTGTTACTATACTATATGATCCAGAATCTTCTATAACCTTCTCTGTGTCATATGATTGTGTGACAGTTATATCAGTAATCTACAACATCATACTAACCCTAACCCTAAGTCCTAAGGTAAGAAATAAATGGAAAGAAAAAGGAAAAAAGTAAGAATGAAAAATGAAAAATGAAAATAAACCAAGTCCAATGTTCATAGTTCTAACACTACTATCCTCCTCTTTTCTTTTCTTTGTGCAGCTACAGTTGTTGATCCTAACACCTTTCACTAAGATATTCTTTTAGCCCTTTCTAGTGACTTAATTACTATAAAATATATTTCTGCAAGTGGCTGATTGTTAGGCACAGTTCACACCAGAATAGAAGTCTGCAGAATAAGCTCAGAGATGAGCGGACTTGTGGAACAACCTTGGCTTCAGCTTATATGCTACACCGTCTGTCTGCCACATGGTCACAACTTCAGATGTGTCACAAACTTCATTCAACTTGTATCTCCACAACCGGTGGACCGATTTTCACAAAACAAGTTGCACTGGAAAGCCCCAAATGAGGGCTATCCGCACATATGCGGGATGTACAAAAGCAACAACAAACGACTGAGATATCAGGACATCAGTAGCTGTAAAAGCTTTGTCTGCTAATATCTCATGAATGGCTGAACGGATTTGCATGATTGAACTTGCGTTGGGAAGTGCTCATCAATCCATTTCCAACGATATATGATGCATCTCAAAGCGACAAGTATTGGTAGAGATACAAGCATATCAATGTAGTGATATAATTAGTTATCTTCTAAAATTAGCCTGACAGCTGTTATGACAGCTGACAGCTCTCATCAGGTACGAGTTTTGATCATGTGATGGCAACAGCTTGCACATGGACCATCACCCTTTTGTATATATACCTCTGTGTCTGAGAGCTAGACCTCAGACTTAACAACATCAATTATTCTTATTGATACTTTTTATCATCTGTCAGTCATCATACCCTTGTACTGAACCTCTGAAACACTATTCAGCTCAAGTATCACAACCAGTGAGTATCTTATTTGTGATAAGATGATAGGAAGAAGTCTGAGATAGAAGTGAGTGCTGATTGATGTGTTGCTGTTGAACACCAGAGATTGAGTTCAATAAGAGTTATCTTTGTCAATTATCAGACTAGTGAATTACAGTGTAACTACTAGTCTTATATACAAACAGATAGTATAGGAGATGCTTGGGGTTTCAGTAGTAAAACCCCTATTACCCTGAGTAGAGGTTTCAGTGTTGAGACACTGACAGGAGTGACTCCATCATGGAAGACCAACCACCATGGAAGATAGAATATCCAGATGGTTACAGCACTGCCATAAGACATGTTGCAAGAAAGATGGTTGCTATGAAAGGCAGGCTTGTATAATTTAGAGATGATATCACTGTGGGGATGTACTTTCTAAACAGGTGGACTTGCATATGACAGTATTCCCCCCTTAGGACTGAGTCTTTGAAGTCTTATTATTATGAGACATTTGAACACTAACAATTTTTATTTTATTTTCTTTTATTTTTCTGATTTTACTTTTCGTTTCTTTTATTTTATTTTCTTTTGAAGGATGATGAAGAGGCATGTGACAAGAAAGTCACATGACAGGTCACATGATGTGATGTCATAGGCCTAAAACATGGTGGAAGGATCTAGAAGATGACCTTAGGGCACATGAAGTATGCATAGTGGCCTTGAGTAAAAAGTGAGGCAAACATGAGGTTAAAGCATGGACAATAGGGCAGGTCTAATTATTAGTAGCACAGACCATGAGACATTTGTATAAATAGGGCTCTAATTAAGAAGAGGCTCCTTGTCGAGTTCTCTTATGAATTTCCCATTAGATATCCGTCTTTAAGAGATTTATTGCTTGTAATGCTATTGGTCTTTGTAACTAGTGGTTGCCACAACACTTATTGAGTTTATCCAAAAATCCCGTAATGATACCTAGGTCAACAATATATAAACAAAAAAAGAAAGTTTTTTACTCTTGTTTCTGTATCATTATGTCTTCCCCTACCCCCTCTGATATTTCACAAAACAACGCTGAAATCTTAGAAAAGCAGTGGCAGGAAATGTAGTGGAAACATGAAAAAAAGCAGCAGTTCTTACTTCAACTTGAAGAAGTAGTGAAATTATGTTGGGCTAAGTGTACAGCTCAGAAAGCAAGGAGGAAGCTAAGAGACAGAGGGTTGTGAAGGAGAAGAAGAAAAAGAGGAGGATGGTGGAGTACCTCCAATGGCTCTGAGACAAGATGCTAGAGGAAGAAGCTGCCCTTTTGAAGGAGGCTGAGGGATCCCAGGTCATGGGATCCAAATGCAAGGAGATTATCGCTGGAGACGAGGAGGGGCAATAGCCCTCCAAGAAGGCTAAAGAGAAGCAACAAGGAAAGTACTGCAGGGGTGCCACAGTTAAGATGGGGGGTGCTAACCCCTGTGAAAGATGTGTGAGCACTAGGCAGGATTGCCTGGTGTACCACTCAAGGTGAGTAGTTATAATTATACTTATAATAATTTTTTTTCTAATACTTTTCCTTCATAGCCAATCCCTTGCATATGCTGGGTGCATCGCCCTCAAGCAGCAGTGTGTACCCTACACCAATACCAACACCCTGGCTATGATCCCCACTTATGGCAGGGTTCTAAGTGCTATTGAAAAGATACTTTAGGAACTTGTGAAGGAGTACCGAGGAGTTGGAAGGTCCCTCTGGGACTTAGGAGAGGGCTAGAAGAAGAACATGGCCTAGTTGAAGAGGATTAGGGCCGTGATGGAGTAAAGATGAAGCTTAGAAAGAGAGAATAGAAAGGAGAAGAGCAGGGATAATGATGAGGGGTTTAAGGATGGCCCTGGAGAAATTTAGGAGGAAGAGACTCCATTGTTTACCTCCTGTTAGATTAGTGGTTTTGTTTTTCTTTATTTTAATTGTTATTTTCTTTTTTTGTGATCTAAATGTGTGAGTAAGAAAATCAAGAATTAAATAAAAAGAAGTTTTGAAAAGAAACCCCAAAAAGTACACTGAAGCTGGGGGTTAATGAGAATAAGTGGACAGAATATACTAAGGAATTAATAAAGGAGAATCCTTGTTGGAAATGCACAGAGGCAGGGGATAAATGTAACAGCATAATCAGAACAATGAGAGAGAACCGGGCTTGGCAGAATATATAATATGGAAATCAGCTACCAAGTCAGTGGCATGAGTGTCAAGATTGTAGAAAGTAGTCTTAGTTTCACTCTTATTTCTCTTCTTATTTTTATTTTCTTTTCAATTTACTTTCTATTTTTTCTATTTTTGGAACCTAGGGTTAGGGTTAGAATCACCCGGTCACATCAGGCACAGTGACAGGGATGGTCACAAGTCATGAGATATATAAAAGAACATAAGAAGTTCAGGAAGGAATGATATCATACTATGTGTAGTACACATGGTCATTTAGGGTAGGCGAGAAATAGCTTGCATAGACCACCAAGTAGTAGTATATAAGGTAGACAGTCTTGTACAGAGTTCTCTATTGAGTTCTCTTGTGTAAACCCTATACAAGGTTCTTTTTTTGTCCAGCACTAAGAGCTTAAGTCATAACAATGAGTAAGTTCCATTGCAAGGATCCATTCTGATTCATCTTCAGTGTCTTCATACCCTAGCCAGATTACCTTGTACAGAAGTTTGCATGCTCATCAGCAATCAATTTTAGAATCCACTATCCAAGAAATTTCATATTCAGATTCTCCATCAATTATAACTAGAATGGGGGCCAGTTGTATTCTACTGGAGAAAGTGTTGAACATCACAGGTTCAAGTATGGACACATGGAAAACTGGGTAAACAAAATGCATGGACTCTGGAAGATGGAGAGTGAGTGATAGTGTACCAGGCTAGGCAATGATTTTGTAGGGTCCAAGACATTTTTCAGAGAGTTTCTTTGAAGGCTGAGTAGTTCAGAAGAACTAAGCCTTGACAAAAACTTTGTCACCTACTTTGAAATTAGGAGTAGAGAAATGTCGCACATCAGTAGATTTCTGATAATGCTGTTGGGCCACAGAGATTTCAGCTTTGAGGATACTCTGTAACTCATTGAGATCTATGGTAAAGTCACAGGCTCGGAAGAAAGCAATATTATGTTTAGAATGAACAGTGATGTTTAGATAATATCTCTTATTAGCAAAGAATGGGGAAACACTGGTAGTAGCACTTGGAGCATTATTGTAGGCAAACTCTGCAAGAGGTAGGAGTTCAGACTAGTTGTCTTACTGGTAGTTATAATATACATGGAGGTATTGCTCAAGAATCTGATTCATGCATTTGGTTTGTCCATCACCTTTGGGGTGGTAGCCTGAAGTAAAGTGAAGCCACATGTCAAGAGCAGTGTCTAAAGATCAGAAGAAGTTTGACACAAACTCTGAGCCTCTGTCAGAGATAACATGGGAAAGAATGTCATATTTGGAAAACACATGAAGGATGAACAGATGTGCTAAGTCCATGGATGTGATGGTGTTATGGGCTGGGATAAAGATTGCCTGCTTAGTAAGCCAGTCAACTATGACCAAGATAGTGTCAAACCTAGAGGATGATAGAAGTTTCTCAATAAAGTCCATAGAAATGGAATTCCATAGTTATTCAGAGATGGGGAGTTGTTTGAGAGATCTATAGAGCTTGTGACATTGTGGTTTGGATCACATACAAGTGACATAGGACTTGTAGAATTGTTGTACATCAGCACAGAAGCTAGGCCAGGAATATTCATGGTAGACTAATTCCAGTGTTTTGTTTTGACCAAAATGTCTGGCAAAGATGTGATCATGATTGTACTGGAGAACACATGTGCAGAGGTTGCCAGCAGATGGTACATAAATTCTGTTGTTAAAGAGGAGTAGATTGTTTGGGTCCATAGACTACCGGCCATCTATGAAGATGTGTTTTGTAGCAATTGCGTCACTAGGAAGAGCCAAAAGAATATCTTGATGTAGGATGTTCAGATCCACAACTGTAGCTATGTAGAGAGAAGGAAAGAGAAAAATGGTAGCTTGTACAGAGGCTGCAAGTTGTTCTTGAATGAAAATGGGCTTGAAGTTGTGAGGGTTAATTGTGGCATAGCCAGTATTTCCCTCTTTAGGATAGACATTCCATCATCTAGTGAGAGTATCCAGTTTGGTGCCAAGATAGCAAGAGTGGAATCTAATGACAAGGTTGAACTAGGAGAGGTACTCAGACTACTGTACTTGCCTCTGGGTCAACATCTTGGTAGTAGAAAAATACTCAAGGTTCTTATGATCTATAACAATATCAATAGGATAGGCTGGACCTTCCAAATAGTGTCGCCAAATCTTGAAAGCTTCAAAGATGGCAAGCAATTCCTTGTCATATGTATCATAATTCAACTCCACTGCAGTAAAAGTATAGGAGTGAAAAGCAACCAGATGAACTTTATTATCTTCATTAACAATGGATAGGATTACAGTGAGAGTGTAGTCCAAAGCATTAGTTTTCATGATGAGTTGAGCATTGGAAATCTAATAAGTGAGGATAGGAGCAGAGGTAAATGCTTTCTTGAGAGAGTTGAAAGCATCTTAACAGAAGGAGTTGAACTTCCAAGGAATGTCCTTCTGGGTGAGGTATATCAATGGAATGACAATGTCCAAGTAGTTGAAGATGAACCAGTAGTAAAAGTTTGCAAAACCTAAGAAGGATTGAATATTCTTGCTTTTCTTGGGTTTCAGCTAGTCTTGAATAATCTTTACTTTGTCATCGGATATGGTAAGACCAGAAAAAGAAAGGATATATCCCAGATACTCTACCGACTTGGAATAGAATTCACATTTCTTTGCTTTAGCATAAAGATCAGCCTTGTAGAGATACTTGAGTACTTCTTTTACATGCCAGTGATATTTGGACATGTTATTTGAGTAAATAAGTATATCATCCAGATAGATCACGACACAGACATCCAAAAGATCAGAGAAAATGTCATTCATGAATTGCTGAAAGGCTGCAAAAGCATTAGTAAGACCAAAAGACATTATAGACCATTCAAATGACCTGTAATATGTTCTAAAGGCAGTCTTCCATTCATTACCATTAGCAATATGAACCAAATGGTAAGCATGGCAAAGATCTATCTTTGAGTAGACCCAAGCTTTGTAAGGTGAGTCTAGTAGATTGGAGATGAGCAGAAGTAGATAGCAATTCTTCTTGGAAATGCAGTTAACACCACAGAAGTCGACACAAAGGCATAGTGAACCATCTTTCTTCTTAATGAATAAGACCGGTGCACCGTGCGGAGATGAGGTTGGTCGGATAAAACCCGTGTTGAGATTTTCCTTAATGAATTCCTTAAGAACCTCTTGTTCAGATACCAAAAGAGAGTATATAGGGCCAACTAGAGGTTGAGCACCCTCTTCCAGATTGATTTTGAGGTCATAAGAATGATAAGGAGCAAGAACTTCAGTTTTAGTTTTGCTAAAAATGTCAGCAAATTCATGATACTTGGAAGGAACATTGGAAAAATCAGGAGCTTCTACAAGTTTTGCAGAGTTAGCCTGAATATCTGAAGAACAAAGACAGAGTTCAAAATTGTAGGAGCCCGGGAGTTTTGATGTATGCAAGAATGCTGCAATACCAATGATAGTAATATTAGGTTGCCCAGAGTTAGACATGGAGGTCTCAGATGTAGGTATGGAAACCACAGAATCCAATGATTACAGAGGGGTGTCCAGAAGGGATAGAGATGCCAATGGTATATTGGCTGCAATGCAAGAAGGAGTGAAGTTTTCCTACAAAGATGGATGGAAGTTTATTGACCTATTTACCCAGTCAATCAATGGATTGTGTCAGGTGAGCCAGTTGTATCCAAAGACTAAAGAGCAGAAAAAGTCCAGTAGAGTGATATAGAAGTCCAGATTTATACAATCATCAGTGGAAAAAATTATAGGCAGGTTGGCAATTTTGGAGATAGTGCTATTTGATGAACCATCAAATAAGCAGAGAGCAACTAGAAGAGTTGTGGATGTCTTCAAGTGGTGAGTATCCACGAATTTAGAGTCTACAAAGCAGTAAGTAGACTCAGAGTTGACAAAAGCTTGGAATGGGATTTTATTAAGATAATCCTGACTAAGGATCAAGGGAGAAGTAAGGGAAACAAAGAGTGAATAAGGATCAGAAAAAGTGGATGCATTGAGTTAAATTGGACTTGTTGCTACATAGAGAAGTTCAATATGGCCCTCAGTCTGTGTAGAGTGCTGGGAGTTGCTCTCTATTTTTCCAAGGGTTTCTTAGAAGCAGCTGCCAGAGAATCAGCAGTTGCCGAAGCACCATGGCCCTTGGGTATGACTATAGCTTGCTTCTTGGGATAGGGGTCCAGCTTGTAGTCTTTTGCACTGCAATAGAGGCACAGGTTATTTTCAAGATGCTTCTTATGCTTGTCACTGGTCAACTTGCCATTGCTGGCCAGCTTAAAAGAGAAGTCCACCCATGGAGTATCGGGTTACTTCTTGGGAGTAGAGGACAGAGATAACTTGGAGGAAGAGCTTTTGGCAGATGAGGCCACTAGAAATGTGTTTGTCTTATTCTGGGAAGCTGTGGCAGTACCAGAGGTGGAAGCTTTTTCTTGCTTCCAGGAGTAGGACTCAAGGGCCTCTTTCTCTGCCTGTCTTGCATAGTAGCATTCACAGTCTTGTTTCCAGTAGTGATAATTGATGGTCATCACTAAAGCATACATATCCTGGAATGAGGTAGATTTTCCTTGTTCCTGGATAGAGATAGAGTCTTGGATCCAATTTGGAAGCCCTTGGTAATAACGATGGCAGAACATACTATTCCCCCAACCTAATTGGGAGGTATAGTGCATGAAGTCTACATTGTAAGTGGAAATCTTGTTGCCAGGCTTTATGCAAAGATTGTCCAGCATTTTGGCCACTTCACCAATGAGGTCTGAGAGACCAAAATGTCAACATAGCTCATTCACAAATAGGTTTCAGTCAGAAAGCCAGTCTTGAAGAATGCTCTGGTCTTCCTGGTTGAGGCCTACCTCAAACTAGTTTTAGGCTACTCCAGTAAGGTAGGTTATTGCAAAGTTGATTTTCACAATATCTATGTCAAATTGCACCAGATTAGCATGGAAATATAGGCAACATTAAAATAGGAAATTATTGAGCTTGTCAAGCTCAGTACCACTGAAAGTGTTGGAGATGTGGGCTTTAGTTTCTCTTATATTAGTATTGGAACTAGAAGTCTGATTAGAATTAAGTGTGTTAGCAAGCCGGTCAAGTACTTTGGCCAATTGTTCATTAGTATTCTCACTCTGACAGGGTTTAGACCATGAGCGAGTAGAAGATGTGGGTCTATTAGCTGTAGTAGTGTTAGTAGTAGGATTAGTAGTGGGAGCATCCTCCCAGTTGGGATTATTATCTGTAGAAACAATACTTAGGCCAGAAACAGGCAAAACTGTTTGGTCAGATTGAATTGTACTAGAGGAAAACCTTAGAAATGAACAGCCCCTTTGGTAATTTCTTCTTGAGCATTATGGAGTATTTGGCAGATAAGCTATCTGGTTACTGAAACACGAGATTGTATTAAAGGGTATCCCAGACAGTAGAACTGGAGTTGAAGAGTTATGGCAAGAGAAAGCCATTTTGGACTTGAAGTGTGGATTGTAGGATTAAATTGTAGGTAGAACTGCTCAGAAGCAATAGCAGACTTGAAAGTCTGATAATACTGTTAGGTGCAGTTCATACTAGGGTGGAAGTCTGCAGAATGGGCTCAGAGATGAGTAGACTTGTAGAACATAAGATGTGTTGCGAGAAAGGTGGCCATCATGAAAGACAGGCTTGTATAATTTGGAGATGATATCACTGCAAGAATGTACTTTCCAGATGGGTGGACTTGCATAGGCCCCAATAGTTTTTTTCATCTTGATAACAGAATATATATACTATCCACTGGTAATCTCTGTACACATGTTCTTCAGAATAATTATGATCATATTCTTGCTGGCCACTTTAGTTAGAACAAAACATTAGAACTTGTCTACTATAGATATTCCTAGCCTAGTCTCTACACTGATG
>JAJOHK020001879.1:0-11362 GCA_022457215.2 Leucocoprinus gongylophorus
TTGGCTTCAACTTATGTGTTACACCTACTATGTGTTGTGTGGTCATTGTAAGAGAACTCTAAGGACAAGGTTTTGGTATGCTAGAAGAAAGTGTGTGACATATCACCAAAGAACAAATACTGATAGCCTACTTAAAAAAGATGGCAAAGAGATAGTAAAGGCACAATATGAAGTAAGAACAGCCAAGAAAGCCTTCTTAGTAGTCAAAACCAAAGTAATACTGCAAAGCATTCTGCTTACTAAGCATATAGTCCATAATTGGTAGTACTAATTAGATAGTTAATGTAAAATTTTTATATAGATTCAACTATCACCAATACTACTTATCTTCTATTGTCACTTGTACTTCTCTAGCTCTCTGTTGTGGCAACCACTAGTCAAAAGACCAATAGTAACACAAGCAATAAATCTCAAGGCAGATATTAAGTAGGGATTACAAGAGAACTCAACAAGGAGTTCCTAATATATTATTATTCTATACAAAGTCTTTATGGTTTGTGCTAACAATAAATAGCCCTACCCTAATGTCTATGTATAGTCCATTGTTAGACTTACAGAGTTTAGACCCAAGTTTCTATTAATTCTCTTTTTATTTTCTTTTTCTTTTTCTTTTTCTCTCTTTTAGTTTCTACTTTGGGAACTAGAGATAGGGTTTGGTGTGACATGATGGTCACATAGTCACAAGTCACATGACATGATCACAGTAACAGTCACAAGTCACATAGTAGCAAAGGAAGGACATAGAAGGTTCTGGAGAGATGACATTATACTACATATATAATATATATGTTGTAGACTCAAAACCTTAGAGCTGGTTCAGAGACTAAAACTTATACTGGGTTGATACAAGAGAACTTGATAAGGAGCTCCTACTCTATCTACCACTATATATACTGTTCTGTCCTGGTCCGTGCTACAACATTATATAACTAACCCTAAAGTCCATGCTCTGTCCTCATGTCTTATTACTCATCCACATGTGTTTTCCATAAGGCCACCATGCCTCCTACATGTGCCTTGACGTCATACCTCCATTATCCTATGTTATCCATCTTCATCTCCGTCATACATGCGTACACCATGTGTGCACCATGAAGAACCCTTGTCCTTTGATGTCACTCCTAACCCTAACTCCATCTTTAGACTCTTCCCGATCCTTCTAGACCCTAAGTCCTTCCAGACCGCTCTAGACTCTATCACATGACTTCCAGGTCACATGCCTATCTCCTAACCCTTTGTCCATTATAGACTAATAATTACCTAAGGTCTTAACCCTAACCCTAGTCCAAAGTCTGTCCACACTCTCGTACTATAACAATATAGTCATTTAGGATAGGCTAAAGTAGTAGTTGTATGGACCATGAGGTTTTAATATATAAGGTAGGCAATCCTGTACAGAGTCCTTTATCAAGTTCTCTTGTGTAAACCCTATACAAGGTTCTTCTTCTTGACTACTTCTAAGATCTTTAATATCACAAAATGAACTACTCACTTATTTGTGATATCTGAACCTTAGGTGCACTCTCAGAGGTTTAGGAGTGATTCAGAAGATGACAATGATGATTAAGATCAATATAGATAATAAAGAATAAAGATTGATGAAAATTGATATAAAATGATGTTGTTAAGTCTGAGGTCTAATCCTCAGACACAGAAATATATATACAAAAGAGTGATAGTCTGTGTGTAAGCTGTTGCTATTACATAATCAAAACTTGTACCTGATGGGAGCTGTCATCTGTTATAGCAGCTGTCAGGCTAATTTTAGAAGGTAACTAATTATATCACTATATTGATATGCTTGTATCTTTACCAATACTTATTGCTTTGTAATATATCATATATCATTGTAAATGAATTGATGAGCACTTTCCAAAGCAAGTTTAATCATACAAATCCATTCAGCCATTTGTGATATATTGGCAGACAAAGCTTTTACAGCTACTGATGGCCTGATATCTCAGTTGTTTGTTGTTGCTTTTGTACATCCTGCATATGTGCAGATAGTCCTCATTTGGGGCTTTATAGTGCAACTTAGTTTGTGAAAATTGAACTACTGGTTGTGGAAATACAAGCTGAATGAAGTTTGTGATATAAAGTATCTCAAGAATACAGAATTCAACTTTTGAAACCTCCTGATTATGATGGGAAATTTCAATATTTGTGATAGTTTATGGGACCCCTCTTATATTTATCACTCTTCCATTAGTAATATTTTTGCAATTGCCAACTCTTTTAACTTAAGTCTTTCTTATCCCACTAATCAAGTTCTGACTAGGTACTTGGATAATGCTAATGACTCAAACTCAGTCATCAATTTGATGTTCCTTCATAGTGATTCTTCTGAACTTAATACCCATTGTATCCACCCTGAATGGCACCTCACATCTGACCATGCTCCTCTAATGATTACTATTTCTATCACCAAGAAACATATTGATATGTACAAAAGAATAATCACCAAAAACAGCAAGGAAGAACACATGTTCATCAAAGAGGTTATCATATCATTTGCTAAGTTGGACATATTAAGCATCTCAAATATCCCTGATCTAGAAGAAGTTGTATCAGATTTTGCGGATATTGTACAGCATACTTGGATGAAGTACTTGAAACTCATCAACATTACCAGACATTCCAAAACCTGGTGGAATAATAATTGAAATTGTGATATGACAAGCTAAAGACCTTTAAAAAGTATCAAAAGTTGGAAGATGTTCTGAAAAACCATCAAGAATACAAAAAGAGAATTTTTCGACCTCAAAATTCAAGAAATTGCCAATAAGAAGAGTGGACTGTGGGAGCTTATGAACTGGGTCAACAAACATAGGCTGCTAACTATTGAAGCAATCAAATACAATAGAAATCCCTGCTTAGAGTTAGCCAATCTTTGGCAAGCTCTTTACTCTTCCTTTAATTCAGCTCAATTTCAAGAAATAGATGAATTGGTACTAAATGAGATTGAGACATTTCCTTTGTCAACATGGCTGGACTTTTTGAAAGAAGAATTTGTTTGTGCTATTGTCAGTTGCAGTAACTCATCTGTCCCTAGTCCAGACAAGCTATCATAGAGTCATATCAAGTATATTATCAAAGACAAATTATGCCTAAAATCTATTGTCTCCATCACTAATGCCTGTCTCGAGTTAGGGCACTGGCCTAACCACTTCAAAAAATCAACAACAATTGTCATTCCAAAGCCTAACAAATCTTCTTACAACTCATTGAAATTCTTTAGACCAATTGTTCTCCTCAATACTATAGGGAAATTAATTGAGAAGGTCATTGGAGAAAGGTTGCAATTCCAAGTCATATCAAACAACTTCATTCACCAAAGCCAACTGGAAGGATTAAAGTTCAAATCCACCACAGATGTGAGTATAGCCCTCACTCATTTCATTTGCACAGAGTGGACCAGAAATATGTCAACTGGCACTTTAGCATTCAACATCACTCAATTCTTCCCATCACTAAATCATCACCTTCTTAATCTTGGACAAAGCCGGGTTCAAGTTAAGAGTCATTAACTTTTTCTCAAATTACCTAGTCAACAGAAAGACCAATTATTCTTGGAACAATTTTTCTTCTCATTTATTTGACATTAACATGGGAGTGGGCCAAGGCTTGGCCCTTTCTCCTATACTTTCTGCTTTATATCTTTCTTTGTTTCTTCATATTCTTGAAAAACACTTAAAAAATCTAGATTTAAAAATTTCTACTTTATCCTTTATTAATGATGATCTTCTCATTACTCAAAGCAAATCTTTCTAAGTTTTCAATGCTCAACTTTTTAGTAGTTACAATGTAGCTTCTAAACTTCTTTCCAAGTTTGGTCTTCTTATAGAATATTTTAAAACTGAAGTCTTTCATTTTTCAAGATCCCATAGCATCTTCAACCCTCCTCTCCTTAACTTATCATCTATTGAAGGCTCTTCACTCATCCCAAAGGACACTTGGAGATATCTAAGCTTTATTTTTGACAGAAAGCTTTGTTTTTGTCAATAAATCGACTTCTATGCTAACAAGGCCATCTCTACTGTCAAGTGTATGAAGATACTTGGCAATTTGACAAGAAGTTTGAATCCCTAGCAAAAATGCCTCCTGTACAGAAGCTACACCCTCTCTATAGCTCTGTACAGATTTCAGTTATAGTACTATTCCAAAGCTCCTATATCATATTCTCTAAAATTACTAGGAAAGCTTCAAAGATGAGCAGCTATATAGATATTAGGAGCTTTCAAAATGGCACCATTGTTTGGAATAAAAGCAATCATGGGTCTTATCCCAATCCACCTATACTTTCAAAAACTCAATAGAAGATCTCAACTCAGAGCATACACTCTTCCTGCCAATCATATCCTTAGATTGCTAATGGATAACAACTTTGACAGAACTTCACCTCCCCACTCCCTCTCACTTAGCTCCTTAACCAAGCACCAACATGACCTCATCAAAGGCCACATTATTGATATGGATAATATGTTCAATAAGGTCTTCCTCTTGTTTGATCCTATCAACCCCAAATTCCAACCTGGTAATAAAATCATTGACAATTTTTCTAATCATGTTTCTTTCCATTTATTTAGTAAATGTAATGATTGTACCTTTGAAAAATACATTCAACAACTTGATGCTTTAGCAATTGAATCCTCCAATTCTCTGACCAATGCACTTGTAATAATGAACACCAGCATCAAGAATAATGTTACTGTGTTTATAGCTCATATCCATGTTCACAACAAGCCAATGGTCAAAACTCTTCACCACACTATCAATGTTACAAGCTCTGAAGCCGAATTCTTTGTCATCAGATGTGGTATCATCCAAGCTGTCTGCTCACATGAAATATCCAAAATCATTGTCATTACAAACTCTATTCATGCAGCAAAAAAGATCTTTGATCTATCTTTGCATTTGCTCCAAAAACAAGCCACCCTTATACTTAAGGATCTCAGAGAGTTCTTTAACCATCATCATAAAAACATAATCAAATTCTGGGAGTGTCCAAGTAAAAGCAACTGGAAGCTTCACAAAGTCATTGATATTGAAACAAAGTCATTCAATCTCACTCCTTTTATGCCAAACAAGAACTTCTGGGATTTCAGCAGAAAATCAGAATGCAATGACATTATCAACAAATAGAAGATAACCTTCCAAGTATCAGATCTCAAAGGAAGTAACTTCCTAAACCTTGTCAATAAGCAATAACAACATTTTGGAACTTATCTATAGTAAGGGCAGTACATGGCTACAACACTTTGACCATTTAAACATGCTATGTGCCAGAGCAACAAGAGTGATAATGAATCATGCTCCAATTTTTCCCCAGTAAAGAGTTCAGTTGTCTATGTGGCCTTTATCCTATTGAATCAAGACAACACATCCTTTATGAGTGCAGAAGATTTAATGAGTATTGGAATCTAAGAAGGGATTCAATCACTTACTTCATCCAGTTCTTAGATAGAAATTTGAGAGCATTTCCATTTCCATCTTTATTGACTTAGATAGTGGGTTGTCTAGTCTTTTCTCATTCTTATATTCTCTTTTTTCTTTTTCTATTTTCCTCCATGTTGGACCAGTGTCAGGCACGGTTCACACCGGGGTGGAAGTCTGCAGAATGGACTTGGAGATGAGCAGACTTGTGGAACGACCTTGGCTTCAGCTTATGTGCTACACTGTCTGTCTGCTGTATGGTCGCAACTTCAGATGAAGGAGAGAAAGTCCAAGTGGAAGTGAGTACTGATTGGTGTGTTGCCGTTGAACACTGGAGATCAAGTTCAATAAGAGGTTATCTTTGTCGATTATCAGACTAGCGAATTACAGTGTAACTACTAGTCTTTATATACAAACTGATATTATAGGAGATGCTCAGGATTTCAGTGGTAAAACCCCTATTACCCCAAGCAGAAGTTTCAGTGTTGAGATACTGATAGGATTAACTCCGTCATGGAAGACTGAGTTGAATAGAAGTATCTCCGCCATGGAAGACAGAATACCTGGATGGTTGTAGCATTGCCATGAGATATATTGTGAGAAGGGTGGCCACTGTGGAAGGTGGGCTTGTATGATTTGGGGGTGGTTTCACCGTGGGGACGTTATTTCTGGACAGATGGACTTGCATATGACAGTATCCCCCCCTTAGAACTGAGCCTTCGAAGTCCTATTGAGTTGATTCGAAGTCCTATTAGGTTTATCCGAGAATCCTGTGATGGTACCTAGGTCAACAATATATAAATGGAAAAGAGAGTTTTTTTGCTCTTGTTTCTGTATCATGTCTTTTCCTACCCACTCCGACCTTTCCTAGAACGATGCTGAAATGCTTGAGGAGCAGTGCTGTGAGATGCAACGATGGCATGAGGAGGAGGAGCAGTCCCTCCTTCAACTGCAAGAGGCAGCGGAAGCCCATCATGCAGAGCGTGCGGCTTAGAAAGCTAGAAGAGAAGCAGAGGGCAAAGCCAAGGAAGAGGCCGAGAGGCAGAGGGTTGCAGAGGAGGAGGAGAGGAAGAAGAGGATGGTGGAATACCTCCAGAGACTTCAGGACGAGGTGCTAGAGGAAGAGGCCACCCTATTGGAGGGGGCTGAAGAATCCCAGGTCATGGGGTCCAAGTGCAAGGAGGTTGCCACAGGAGATGAGGAGGGGCGATGGCCCTCCAAGAAGGCTAGGGGAAAGTATCATGGAGGTGCCGCAGTTAAGATGGGGGGTTCTATTCCCTGTGAGAGGTGTGTGTGCGCTGGGCAGGATTGCCTGGTGCACCCCTCTAGATGAGTAATCTTTTATTATACTTACTATTATTATTTTAATAATTTTCTTCTTCATAGTCGCTCCCTTGCCTGTGCCAGGTGCATTGCACTCAAGCAGCGGTGTGTACCCCACACCAATACCAACACTCCGGCCATGATCCCCACTTATGGCAGGGTTCTAAGTGCCATTGAAAAGGCACTTTGGGAACTCGTGGAGGAGTACCAAGGAGTCGGGAAGTCCCTCCAGGACTTGGTGGAGGGCCAGGAGAGGAACACAGCCTAATTGGAGAGGATTGGGGCTGCAATGGAGCAGAGATGGGGCTCGGAAGAAGAGAGCAGGAAGAAGAACGGAGATGAAGAGGAGGGGTCTGAGGATAGCCCTGGAGAAAGTCAGAAGGGGAGGACTCTGTCATTTGCCTCCTGTTAGTATACTGGTTTTGTTTTTCCTTTTTAATAGACTTTATCTTTTTCTGTGAATTAAATGTGTGAGTAAGAAAAGACAAGAATTAAAATGAAAAAAAGTTTGAAGTTTGAAAAGAAAACCCCAAAAAGTGTGCGGAAGCTGAGGGTTAATGAAAATAAACGGACAGAATATACTAAGAATTAATGAAGGAAAATCCCTGTTAGAAATGCATGGAGACAGAGAACAAATGCAACAGCATGATCAGGACAATGGGAGAGGACCGGGCTTGGTGGGATATGCAATATGGAAATCGGATACCAAGTCGACAGCATGAGAGAGTTTGGATGCAGGGATCCATTCAGATTTGTCTCCAGTGTCTTCATACCCTAGCCAGATCACCTTGTACAGGAGTTTGCATGTCCATCGGCAATTGATTTTAGAATCCACTATCTGAGAAATTTCATATTCGGGTTTCCTGTCAATTATGACTGGAGCAGGGGCCGGCTGTATTCTCTCAGAGAAAGTGTTCAATGTGGTGGGTTCGAGCATAGACACATGGAAGACTGGATGGACAGACCACATGGACTCTGGAAGATGGAGAGTGAACGATAGAGTGCTAGGCTAAGAGATGATTTCATAGAGTCCGAGATATTTTTCGGAGAGTTTTTCAAAATCAGAAGTAGGAGAATGTCATGCATCAGCGGATTTCTGATAACACTGTTGGGCCGTGGAGATTTCAGCTTTGAGGGCATTCTGTAATTCATCAAGATCTACGGCGAAGTTGCGGGCTCGGGAGGAAGCAATATTGCGTTTGGGGTGAACAGTGATGTTCAGATGATATCCCTTATTAGTGAAGAATGGAGAAACACCGGTAGTAGTACTCGGAGCATTATTGTAAGCAAACTCCGCGAGAGGTAAGAGTTTGGACCAGTTGTCTTGCTGGCAGTTACAATATACATGGAGGTATTGCTTGAGTGTTTGATTTGTGCATTCAGTTTGTCCATCACCTTCAGGGTGGTAACCTGAAGTGAAGTGAAGCCACATGTCAAGAGCAGTGCCTAAAGATCGAAAGAAGTTTGACACAAACTCCGAGCCTCTGTCAGAGGTAACATGGGAAGGAATGCCGTGTTTGGAGAACATATGAAGAATGAACAGATGTGCTAAGTCCGCAGATGTAATGGTGTCGTGGGCAGGGATAAAGATCACCTGCTTGGTGAGCCGGTCAACTATGACCAAGATAGTGTCAAACCCGGAGGATGACAGAAGTTTCTCAATGAAGTCCATAGAAATGGAGTTCCATGGTTGTTCAGGGATAGGGAGTTGTTTGAGGGATCCATAGGGCTTGTGATGTTGTGGCTTGGATTGCATACAAGTGACACAGGACTTGCAGAATTGTTGCACATCAGCACGGAGACTGGGCCAGAAGTATCCATGGCGGACTAATTCCAGTGTTTTGTTTTGACCAAAATGTCCAGCAAGGATGTGATCATGATTGTACTGGAGAACACATGTGCGGAGGTTACCAGCAGATGGTATATAAATTCTGTTGTCAAGAAGGAGTAGACCGTTTGGGTCTGTGAACCACCGGCCATCTGTGGAGATATGTTTTGTAGCAATTGGGTCACCAGGGAGAGCCGATAGGATGTCTTGATGTAGGGTGTCCAGATCCACGACTGTAGCTGCACAAAGAGAAGGAAAAAGAAAGACCATAGCTCGTACGGAGGCTGCAAGTTGTTCTTGAGTGAAGATGGGCTTGAAGTTGTGAGGGTTGACTGTGGCATAGCCAGTATTCCCCCCTTTAGGATAGACATCCCATCATCTAGTGAGAGCATCTGGTTTTGTGCCGAGATGACCAGAGCAGAACCTGATGACAAGATTGAACTGGGAAAGGTACTTGGACCACCGCGCTTGCCTCTGGGTCAATACCTTGGTAGTAGAAAAATACTCAAGGTTCTTATGATCCATAACAACGTTGATGGGATAGGCCAGACCTTCCAAATAGTGCCGCCAAATCTTGAAAGCTTTGAAGATGGCAAGCAATTCCTTGTCATGTGTGTTGTAGTTCAACTCTGCCGCAGTGAAAGTGTGAGAGTGAAAGGCAACTGGATGAACTTCATTATCTTCATTAACAATGGAGAGGATTGCAGCAAGAGCATAGTCTGAGGCATTGGTTTCCATAATAAGTTGAGCATTGGGAATCTAATAAGTAAGGATAGGAGCGGAGGTAAATGCTTTCTTGAGAGAGTTGAAAGCATCTTGACAGGAGGAGTCAAACTTCCAAGGAATGTCCTTCCAGATGAGGTGTGTCAATGGAATGACAATGTCTGAGTAGTTGAAGATGAACTGGCGGTAAAAGTTAGCAAAACCTAAGAAGGATTGAATATCCTTGACTTTCTTGGGTTCCGGCCAGTCTTGAATAATCTTTATTTTGTTGTCAGACATGGTAAGGCCAGAAGGAGAAAGGATGTATCCTAGATACTCTACCAACTCAGAGTGGAATTCGCATTTCTCTGCTTTGGCATAAAGACCAGTCTTGCGGAGACACTTGAGTACTTCTTTCACATGCCGGTGATGCTCGGACATGTTATTCAAGTAGATAAGTATATCATCTAGATAGATCACGACACAGACATTCAAAAGATCAGAGAAAATGTCGTTTATGAATCACTGGAAGGCCGCAGGAGCATTGGTAAGACCAAAGGGCATTACAGACCATTCAAATGATCCATAACATGTCCTAAAGGCAGTCTTCCATTCATCACCATCGGCTATGTGAACCAAATGGTAAGCATGGTGAAGATCTATCTTTGAGTAAACCTGAGCTTTGTGAGGTGAGTCCAGTAGATCAGAGATGAGCAGGAGTGGATAACAATCCTTTTTGGAGGTACAGTTGAGACCACAGAAGTCAACACAAAGGTGCAGTGAACCATTTTTCTTCTTAACGAATAAGACTGGTGTACCATGCAGAGATGAGGTTGGCTGGATAAAATCTGTGTTGAGATTTTCCTCAATGAATTCCTTCAGAGCCTCTTGTTCAGATGCTGAAAGTGAGTATATAGGGCCAACTGGAGGTTAAGCACCCTCTTCCAGATTGATTTTGAGGTCATAAGGACAATGAGGAGGGAGAATTTCAGCTTTTATCTTGCTGAAAACGTCGGCAAATTCATGATACTTGGAAGGGACATTGGAGAGATCAGGAGTTTCTGCAAGTTTTGCGGAGTTAGCCTAAATGTCCGAAGAACGAAGACAGAGTTCGAAATTGTGGGAGCCTGGAAGTTTTGATGCATGCAAGAATGCTGCAGCACCAATGATAGCAATGTTAGGTCACCCAGAGTTAGACACAGAGGTCTCAGATGCAGGTATGGAAACTGCAGAGTCCAATGATTACAGAGGGGTGTCCAAAAAGGATGGAGATGCCAATGGTGTGTTGGCTGCGATGCGAGAAGGAGTGAGATTTTCCTGCAAAGATGGATGGAAGTTTATTGACCCATTTACCCAGTCAATCAGTGGATTGTGTCAGGCGAGCCAGTTGTATCCAAGGACCAAAGAGCAGAAAGAATCAAGCAGAGTGACATAGAAGTCCAGATTCATACAATCACCAGTGGAAAAAATTATGGGCAAGTTGGCAATTTCGGAGATGGTGCTGTTTGATGAGCTATCAAACAAGTGGAAAGCAACTGGAGGAGTTGTGGATGTCTTCAGGTGGTGAGTATCCACAAATTTAGAGTCTACAAAACAATGAGTAGATCCGGAATCGACGAGAGCTCAGAACGGGATTTTATTAAGGTGATCCTGACCAAGAATCAAGGGAGAAGTAAGGGAAATGAAAAGTGAATGAAGATCAGAAAGAGTGGATGCATTGAGTCAAATTGTGTCAAGATCGTCGAAGGAGGACTTTGTTCATTTCTATTTTCTCTCTTTTATTTTTATTTTTCCTTTTTTATTATTCTCTATTTTTATTTTTAGAACAACTCAGGTTAGGGGTTATCAGTCACGCTGTCACATCAGTCACAACTTGATGGCGTAGCCACGAGACTGATCACGGGACTTAGAAGAATGAAGTAGAAGGAACTAGAATAAAGTGACGTCATAAAAACATGGACACCACATGTTGGCCTCATGTATTACTCATGGTCATTTAGGGTAGGGTGCACAGTAGTTAGCACGGACCATGGGGATTAGTATATAAGGTAGACTACTCTGTACTTGGAACTCTAT
>JAJOHK020001880.1:0-11349 GCA_022457215.2 Leucocoprinus gongylophorus
CCTCCTTATTTGACAGTCAACAAGGAAACTAAATAGCTCAAGATAGACCATATATTTCCATATAAATCTTTATGGGATTTTAGTAAAAAAGAAGAATGTGATGCAATTTTAAAGAATTGGCAAATAAATTTTCAAGCATTGGATTATAAGGGAAAGAATCTTTTAAACTTAAATGATGACAACAATTTACCTATCAGACCCACTTACTCAAAAGATAATATATGGCTCAAACTCATTGAGCACTCTAATTCTTTATGTGCATAAGCTACCAAAGCTATTATAAATCATACTCCTATAGGTGAATACTATCTTAGATTTTTGACTAAGGAATCCTTTACTTATCTATGTGGTGGATACCCAATTGAATCAAGAAATCATATTCTACATGACTATAGAAGGTATATGAAATATTGGAATTCCAACAGGAAGTCTTTGAAGAACATTATCACTTTTCTTAAAGTCAATCATGAAGCATTTTCATTCCATGAAGGCATTACTTAGTAGTATATTCATTGTTATTAATGTTATCTAGTATAAAAAATCATTGCTTATATTTTCTTTTTTCTTTTCTTCTTCATTTTCCTTTTTCTCTTCATTTAATATTTAAATAGCTATGTTGTAGGTACCATGGTCTACCACCATATCCCATATAATAAATTGTTGATTTTTTTTTTAAAAAAGGGCTCAGTTCCAAGAAAGAAATACCAACCTGTCATTATCTACAATCTATGCTGGATAAATAACCAATGGCAGTCTGTGCCTACAAGAGGAATTATGTATGGAGTATCAATACCTAACCTTTTTATGTAGTTACCCAACACAAAGGACTACTAAGGAATTGAATCCATAATCTCAAGTAGGTTTGAGGTAGGCATAATATATATAGACGGGGGTCTCTTCCACTATGCCATCTCTCCCCCCAGAGTATATATGGTTCTTTATTCTTAAAACAACTCTTCTCTATATTTAAAAATAATAGTTACCATATACAATTTCTTAGTTTGATAATCAACTTGGATTAAGTATTATACTTATCCTCAGTTAAATTCCAGTCTCTATCTTCTAAATTACAACTATACAATAAAGTTAAGCTAGATACAACATGTTAAAGCCAAGGTTGTTATCCATATAGTACTTACTTCTAACTTATTTCTGCGCTCTTTTTCACTTAGACTAAGTTTCACAATTGATTTATCTTCCATATTACTTATATAAATTAACTTAATAAGTATGAATTATCTTCTAATATAAATAAACATTCTGCTTATTCATACTCATACTATAATTAATATAGTACAACTAAATATAGATAACATATATTTTACTATTTTATATATATCTCTATAAACATATTTTCTTTTCTATTTCACTTGTCAGAATTCAAGACAGTTGTTAGGTGTGGCTCACACTTGAGGATGACAGTCCGTGGAGTTGGCTCGGACATGCACAGAGTTTAGAAACTCCTGCAATGAGCTCGGTGATGTGGACTTGCCAGAACAACCTTGGCCTCAACTTATGTGTTGTGCCTCTTACAAGCCACGTGGTCGCAATTTCAGAGATTGGTCTTGTAAGGAGTTATAAGTAGGGGAGTAAAGCACGTCACCATTGACACTGGAGATTTAGTGTCAACTTTTAGTCGATTATCAGGCTAGCTACTACAAAGGGGTCACTAGCCTTAAATACATAAAATAACAAAAGGAGTAACTAAAACAGATCTCCAAGCGAGTGTTTCATTAGTGAAACACTATATAGGAGTTCAGATTTGAAGAGGGGAAAACTCCACATAAATTCCGAGTAAATTTGCGGAGTTTGAAGGAGATAATTATGCAATGGATACAGATGAATATGACCGCGGATTTTGACTCAAATAAAGCGAAATAACTGTGGACTTTTGGTGGAATTAAGTCCATTATAAAGTACCAAACTACTGACGGAGTTTTGGACACAAATAAGACCAAATATCTGCAGGGATTTGATGTCGTATTGAAGTTAAACATGTCTCGGACATGTTTCGGAGTTTGGGATATGACAACAGTGGACTCTAACTATTTTACTATTTTACTTTTTCTTTTCTTTTCTCATTCTCTATTTGTTATTTTTCTTTCTTGTATTTTTGGGAACTTAGGGTTAGGGTTAACATGACATCACTGTCACTCTGTCATATGACAAGGTCGCAGTCACAATCACATAGTCACATGTCACATGAAAAGGGTCGAAGGTTCTGAAAGAATGATATTATATATTATATATAACCTATATTGATCTTAAAGCAAATACATAGCTGTTTAGGGTAGGCTAGAAGTAGTTAGCACAGACCATAAGATTTTAGTATATAAGGTAGACAATCCTGTACAGAGTTCTTTATTGAGTTCTCTTGTGTTAACCCAATATAAGGTTCATTTACCTGTTCTACCCTAAGGGCTTTAATACCATTTTTTTATCTATCTCTGTCTTGTTCAATAACTCTAAGCTAAGCATATTTTATTATAGACTAGATAAATAACTACTTATAGTGCTTATAGTATATACTATCACTCTAGATTCCTATTACTTATTACAAAACTTATACATACTATTCTTTAAATTAGTAATATATATATTATATAGATATATAAATATTAGTAGATATATTGTCATCAAATATTACTTGTCTTATATCAAAGTTCTCCACTATCAGAATTGAATATAATAGACTTAGACCATTTTATTTTTCTTTCTTATTTTTCTTTCTATTTCATTTTCTTATTGAAAACTTAGGATTAGAGTTGTGATATGATATTACACATGATTATCACAGCCACACAATCATATGTCACATGAAAGAATATAGAAGATTCTAAAAGGATAATATTATACATATTGCATGAGGAACCAGAATGAGAGCAGCTGCACCTAGAACAGTCATGATTCAGTCTTTGTAGTATGAAACTGATATATTTGTATATACCTAGAACAGTCATGACTAGGTACATGTCAGACAATGAAAAGAACATATAGAAAACATCTTATACTCATCTTAGTTTCATGCTATGAAAACTGAGGTGAGAACTATGTGGTGTAAAGAAATACACAGTCCAATCTTATGTAAGATGATAAGTCCGAAAGAAAAAAATGTGATGTTGAATAGAAAGAGAGTGCAAAGTGAGACATATATAAGATAAATGAATAACAATATGCTCACTTAACAAACATTTCTTAAGCAAAACCAAGTTCTTTGACAAATTTCTTGAATTTGATGCCAGTGAGGGCTTTGGTGAGACCATCAGCCAACTGCTCATCTGTAGAGATGTATTTGGCAGCAATTGTCCCATCGGCAAATTTTTCACAAATAAATTAGTAGCGAAGCTTGATGTGCTTGCTGTGCTTTAAGCTGAGATTGTTTTTGATGAGCAAGATCGCCCCTTGATTGTCAATGAGTAAGGGGATGGCAGTACAAGAGAGATGGTTAATAGAAGAAAGAAGTCCTCTGAGCCAAATAAGTTCCTGAGTTGCAGACGTCAAGGCAATAAATTTGGCTTTAGTACTTGAGAGTGAAGTGCTGGCCTGTTTCTTCAAACTCCAGACAACTGGACCACTATTTAGCATGGTAACAAACCCACTCATTAACTTTCTGTCTATTTTGTCATCTGCCTAGTCAGAGTCACTGTAAACAACAAGTTCTCCAGTCTTATCTTATTGATATGTCAGCTTGTAGTCACTTATTCCTTGTAGATAGTGAAAAATCCTCTTGACAGCAGTCATTGTTATAACCTTAATCCTTAGAGTGGGATAAAAGGTCAAACTCTTGTATTAGAGAAGATACAAGAGAACTCAATAAGAAACTCTTTACAAAATAGTCTACCTTATATACTTCTACAGATGGTCCATGCCAACTACTATGCACCCTACCCTAAATGACCATGTATAAAGCATGAGGCCAACATGTGGAGTTCATGTTGTATAATGTCATCTTGTTCCAAAACCTTCTATGACTTTCTCTCAAGTTCTGTAATCAAATGTTATAACTATACTCTCAAATATGACCGATGTGATTAATCACCTCTAACCCTAACCTAAAGTTCTAAAAATATAAAAATGAAAAATAAGTTGAAACAAAAATAAAAATAAGAAAGAAAATAAAAAAGAACTAAGTCCACTTTCTATTATCTTAACAGTCATATGAGCTTGTCCAGGAGCAGCAGCATATCTCAAGACCATCCCAACAGCATAGGCAATGTCTGGGCAAGTCCAGACCATTGCATGCATGAGTGAGCCAATATATTGTTGGTACTCAGTAACATCGATTTCAGGTGCAACAAGTGATAGAAGAGTTATATTAGGGTCTATGGATGTTTTTATGGGTCAAGAATCAGCCATTCCATGACATTCAAGGATCTCCTCAGTGTATTGGGACTGGGAGAGTGTAGTGATGCTATTTGAGATATCATGATTGAGCTCTATTTGAAGAATCCATTTTGCTAGGCCTAAGTCCTTCATCTCAAAGTGGCCACTCATCTCCAACTTGGAGGACTTGACAAATTTGAGGGACTTAGAGATGAAAAGGAAGTCATCCACATAAACAGCAACAATGATCAGGTGACCATTGGCATCAATGTATATAAACACACACTTGTCAGCTACTAAGGCCTTGTACTCCAGTCCAACCATGACCTTATGCACCTTGATGTACCATTCTCATGATGCCTGCTTAAGGCTGTAGAGGGCCTTCCTGAGCTGCCAGACATGTCCCTTGGGTCTATCCTGTCCTGAGGAAATCTTCATATATATCTTCTCCTTCAAGTCTCTATTCAAAAAGGCTAATTTTGCATCCATCTGGTAGATGTGCCAGTCATTTGCATATGTAAGAGCAAGTAGAGTCTGGACTGTGGAATGACTAACAATAGGTGAGTACATCTCATTGAAGTTAATGCCTTTAACTTGAGAGAACTTTTTTGCAACCAGGCGAGCTTTATAGTATTCAACTTGGCAATTGGGACCCAATTTTGTCTTGAATACCCATTTACAGTCAACCACTTTGTGGCCTTCAGGCTTGGGAACCATGTCAAAAATATTCTGACTGATGAATTGTTCCATTTCTTCAGTACAAGCTACTTTCCACTGAGCTTCATCAGGGTGAGACACAGCTTCTGCATATATAAGTGGATCCAAATTGATGTTTACAACCTTTGCTGACTCGTTGCCCACTGCTCTGGTGACTTTGACAATTTCCTCTATCTCCCCCTCAATAGCACCAGATGCAGTGGTTTGTGACTTTTGAGAGGACTCCCCATGTTTGTAGGAAGACTTTTGATAATGATCATCATCATCATGTATAGGCTGGTGTTTGAGCCTAGTAAACCTATGAACCTTAGGTGGTGGGTTCAAGATAGCTATAGGGATAAGAATGTTGAAAGTAGAGGATCTAGGTCCTTCAACAGCAAGTTCAGTTGAGGAATCCTCTGAGGTGGTGTTGGGTAAGTTCTCAGCTAGGACCTTAGATCTATAGTTCTAAGATGCTTCAAGATCAGGCCCAGCATTCACAGTAATATCTATCTCCTCATTGCTTTCTTTAGGATTGGGGATGGTGACATGAACTTCACTAGGTCCAACTTGTCCACCTTCGTAAAATACTATATCACGACTGATATGAGTCTTCTCCATACTCCCGTCATGGACAATGTAAGCATTTTTGTTCTCCAACAGGCCTATAAAACCTTCTCAGACCAAATAGGGAGCCAATTTGTCCTTTATGCCAGTGAGCAAGACCTGAGCTCCACACCCAAAACTTCTGAGATGTGCGATGGAGGATCTAGACCCTGTGTATAAATAGTAAGGGGTTTTCTTGGTTGACACACCTCAATTGATGACTCTGTTTAGGACATGGGCAGTGTAGAGAATTGTATAACTTTAGAAGCTCCTGGGTAAGCTACTTTCAAACAGCATTATTCAAGCAGCATGAACAAGAGTGTGATTAGCATGTTTGGCAACACTATTTTCTTGAGGAGTGTCAGGGTTGGTGAATTCATGGTGTATCTCTTTTGATTTCAGGTACTTTGCAAATTGTCCAGAGTGTCAGGCGCGGTTCACACCAGGGTAGAAGTCTGCAGAATGGACTCGGAGATGAGCAGACTTGTGGAACAACCTTGGCTTCAGCTTATGTGCTGTGCCATCTGTCTGCTACATGGTCACAACTTCAAATGAAGGAGAGGAAGTCCAAGTGGGAGTGAGTACTGATTGGTGTGTTACTATTGAACACCAGAGATTGAGTTCAATGAGAGTTTATCTCTGTCGATTATCAGACTAGCGAATTACAGTGTAACTACTAGTCTTATATACAAACTGATATTATAGGAGATGCTCGGGGTTTCAGTAGTAAAACCCCTATTGCCCCAAGTGGAGGTTTCAGTGTTGAGACACTGACAGGAGTAACTCTGTCATAGAAGACTGAGTTGAATAGGAGTATCTCCACCATGGAAGATGGAATATCTGGAGGGTTGCAGCACTGCCATGAGATATGTTGCAAGAAAGATGGCTACTGTGGAAAGCAGGCTTGTATGGTTCAGATGTGGTTTCACTGTGGGGACATTGTTTCCAGACAGGTGGACTTGTATATAACACAATAGCCATGAGGAAATCAGTGAGAGAGTGGTTGAGTGTTTAGAGAATATAGTCCCAATCCTTGATCTTTTCTATCTGTGCAGCATATGCCTTGGCGGCATCGTTGCCCATTCCAGTCACCAGGATCTGTGATAGGTGCTGCTCCTTTCCTTCTGCAATGTTGAGCAATCCACGTATATTGAGAACAGTACAGATCTGATACTTCCATGTTTGGAAGTTGGTGCCATTTTCTTTGAGTATAGTGATGTCATAAAGACAGCTACTTGTTTTTGTGGTCATGATGACTATAAACAGCATAGTGCTGATGTTTGCAGGAAGTGTGAGTAAAATAGATTTGAATTGGATTTTATTGAATTTTGGTAAGTGATAGACTTTCTTTAGTTACAAGCTAGCAGGGCCCATAACCTGTTGTGTGAGAAACCAGAATGAGAGCAGCTGTACCTAGAACAGTTATGACTAGATACATGTCAGACAATGCAAAGAACATATAGAAAACATCTTATACTCACCTCAGTCTTCATAGCACGAAACTGAGGTGAGAACTGTGTGGTGCAAAGAAATATACAGTCCAATCTTATGTAAGGAAATAAGTCCAGAAGGAAAGAATGTGATGTTGAATAGAAAGAGAGTGCGAAGCAAGACATACACAAGACAAATGAATAACAACAATACAATATGTTAATAGTATGTTAATCTCATGTAATGCACATGGCCTTTAAGATATGTTAATAATAGTCTCACACAGACCAACTAGCTAGCATATATAAGGTAGACACTCTATACTAGTAACTCTATTGAGTTCTCTTATGTTAGCCCAATTCAAGGTTCCTTTCTTACTCTAACTCTTGAGTTTGAATTGTAGCATTCACTAACAATCTTACTCTATTTATAAGTGATTGTCAGTTGTCCACACTACACCATGCTGCTGGTTCTTCCAACAGAATGTATTTTGAAAACTCATCTCTAAAAGATAATTTCCTTGATATGTATAATGACAAGGATTCAATCCAGTATTGTCATCTTCAATTCATTGTGTGTGTGACCTGACATACATAAGTCAAGACCAGACAACCTATCCTTCATGAATGTCCTCCCTACACAAGCTATGGGTTGGGCAGGTATTATCTCAAGTACATTATTGAGTTTATACAAAACAATCACTAGGCATTTTTGCTTTCAGGACAGTTTAACAATAACTAGTACAGCTCCAGAATGGGCACCCACTTGTTCTTCATAAATAGTTTACTTTCTTTATTGTTCCTTTCTTCTTTCCCTTTCATCATGCATTTAAGTAGCTCTGTCAACCACGGACTGCGATCGAGTATCATGTAATAAATTGATGACTTAAAAAAGATTCTGTTTCTATTATTACGAGAGGAAGATAGTATGACTGTATCAGCAAGTAAAACAAATTATTGAACTTCCCATTCAAACGTTGCTGGGTGACTGACTCTTGAACCAAGTCCAGGCTCCAAGTCCGACAATAAAGTTGAAGACTCCGACGACTCCCGAACCGGCGCCGAATAATGTGAGCATCCACCAAATCAAGCCAATAATACGATCTAGGCATCGACCAAGATATTTCTTGAAAACAGCATTAGACTCAGGCCTAGGGCAATATGATACAGGGAGTTGAATTTTTGGAATAGATATATGTTTAGCTGCAGGCGGCGGCATTAAAAGGAGGGACACGATAGGTTTCTAGAGTCAGGATGAGAAAACTTCTTAACGTATAGGAGCGGAATATTACATGGTCAGAGGTAATGTAAGAAGGGATTGAAGTGTACAACACATTTGTGATGTTGCTGTGAGCACCGTTCCCAGGAGAGTCAGAATAGGTGGCGTAGAGGACTCGATCCGTCCATGAAGGCATCCGTCTCGAGCTGAAGAAAACCAATATCAGAATCTGCTGAGGGTAAAACTCTTTTGCCCACCTGTATTTATCAACATGGCCAAGTTGATATTTGTAGCTACACTTGAACTTCCAGAATTCGCCTTCGTGTAGACCAACAAAAACATTTCCCTTGCGTTTCTCCACCGTGAGTTGATCATATTCCTTGAGGTCCTCGCGTATCTTTTCCGACGATAGCACTTCGGAGAATTCTGGACCTCTGCTGCTGGAATAGTGAGGGTGCGCGGTTGGTAATACCAGTCTATAGTTGAGATCTCCCAGGAAAAATAAGTGCGAGGTGTCATATATTGTGCTGAAGCCGTCCTCTGGTATAATCGAGGGAAATAACAGTGAACGCACGATCCAGTCATAGTCTGCGTTCCGACATGCAACTTTATGATCGTGGGGCGTCAAGTGGGCGTTGACGAACCTATTTTAAGGAGTAAGTACGCATTATATTCTGCATGGAAGTCGGACCCATACGTATAAGTTTCCCCCGCGTCTCCATCTGATTCGCAAATCCTAAATCTTACACCAACAGCTCCCTTATTCCCCATGTAGAGTGGTCCGAACGACGTCCATTGTGTCTGCACGTCTTGAACCTTTCGTGCAATGCCATCATCGCGCCCATATACAAGGAGTGCAACGCCTACATTCACTACTTTTGCAATGAGAGAATACTTCTCCTTTTTCGGCGCGTGCTCTTCAATCTGCGAGAGGATAAGAGCATTCCAATGCTCGATCACGGGCCTGGATAGTCCAGAAACTGTGAATTTCGTCAAAAATGATTTCGAGCAACGTGTCGGGAAACATACGCCCGAGATGGAGAGGCAAAAGCTCCTGAAATCCGACAGCCACGATATCAGGGGCCCGTCTCTCCTTCACGAGGAAATGGGAGACCTGAAGTGTCGGAGCAAGCCAGTCCACGAGGTCCTGTGGCAAGCCTGCTATGCCCTGTAGGTTTGTGTTGTAAGATGCGATCTGAACCAACAGGCGTTCCGGCCGAGCGAACATCGCAGCTTGGGACAGATATCCCACTAGCTGCGTAGAGGGGACAGAGCAAAGGGGCTGAGCAGAGCCTTCTGGTTAGAAATGGCAGGCTCTCATGTACTGGCGTTTTATTTCCACGAATGAGGTTACATGACAATAGCCCTACAATGGCAATCTACTTTGGCCTACCCTAGTAACTTTAAGGTCCTGCAAACGACCGGTTGCAAGGTCATAGACGCAACCGTGAATAGAGACGCTCTGGCCTTTAGGGGTACCCACTGTCCATGCATCTCTGATCGTCTGGGTCTGGCAGAGGTTATCGATCTGCATTTTGACATTCTCTGAAACAACAAGAGAAAGTGCCTTGTCACGAGATGTGGTCCGGATATCCAACTTGCCAGCCAACCTCGTCAGGGGCTCGAGCCAGCGATTAAGAGCTGCCGACGGCGGAAGCGACGGGATAGTGACCACTGGACCGTTAGGATCAAAGTCCTTCCTCTGAATGGCATCCAAGGAGGCTGATGCACCACCACATTCACTATGGCCGACGACAATAACTATGCACATCGACGGTGAGCGAAAAACCGGACGAAAAGATTTCATTTACCGTGTTCAACACCCAGAAAGTTGACGGCATAATCTAAGACCGCCAGGGCATTAACATCGTCCGGAAGGAATTGGCTGTCAGATAGGTTAGATTAAGAGGGCGGACCTTGTCAACTGATCGACAATGAGAGAAACTCACTTGGCAATGTTTCTATGAACGAAGATGTCACCAGGCTTGGAGGCAGTGATAACGGATTCCGGGACCCGAGAATCCGCACAACCGATCCAAAGGGTCTGAAATCGACTAGACATTAGGTTGAAACCTGCTACCAGATATCAGTACGCACCTGGGGACTTTGACCTTGCGCTGATTTCGGGAAAAAGCCAAGATCCTTCTGCGTAACGGCTGTCGCCCACTGGACATTGGACTTTAAAAGCTGTTCAGCAGCGGATGTCATTATGATGGAAAATAACAGACAGAGATAGTTCACATTTAGGGACATGCTGTACAACAGATGTTTATAGATTGCGAGATGTCATCCCAGCAGCACTCGAACGTCGAAGAAAGACTTTTCTCATCATCATACTTCGAACCAAATGCTATGCAAATGATATACTACTATTCATACGACATGATTACAGGAAAGCAATCTGAGCCCACGATGACCACACGGACATGTACTTCCAATGATTTCGTCCTACTGCGACCATTCCTCCCAAAGCCTCCATGCTGATAAATAAACATGCCTAGTTCATTTGCCGGATGAGTTTATTGATACTTGTCTCGCGGTCACCAAAGTCACCACCCTGAACATAATGGTTAAATTTGCGTTTCCTCCAGCCACCAGTGGGATTGGATAGCTTGAAAGGCCACAAGAAGTTTGAAGCCTATTTCGAAAATCATTATACTATATCGGGGTCATCGTCGCGAGAATGACACTAACCTGCTTGAAGTTGGGACCAACAGTGGCAACTTCGTGCACAAGGTCCTCAACACAGAGGATATCGAATTTCCCAAGGCTCTCTTCAATGATACCATTGTTGACAAGAGGAATACGCTGCTTATTGACTTTGCCATAACCCCGCTTGTAGATGAGTTCACGGATGGACTTGAGATTTGGCTCGCTGGGAAAGAGAATCAATTGTGCGATTGTCACAAGATATTCTGGGCGGGACTCACCCATATGTCACATAGGGTTCAACGAGACGCAACATCTGCTGAGTGGCCTTCGTAGCCTTGACAAAAACACCATTGTTAATTTGCAAGAGGCGAAGAAGCTGGAGAATCTTGCGCGGTTTCGGAGCGATTTCATTCACACTATTGA
>JAJOHK020001881.1:0-11337 GCA_022457215.2 Leucocoprinus gongylophorus
ATGTTCTAGGCCTATGATGTCACATCATGTGACCTGTCATGTGACTTCCTTGTCACGTGCCTTCTTCATCGTCTCTCCAAGAAAATAAAATAAAGAAAAAGAAAAAGAAAAGTAAAATCAGAAAAAAATAAAATAAAATAAAATAAAAAATTGTTAGTGTTCAATGTCCCATAACAACTATGCCAACAAAGTCCTGTTCATAGTCAAAGTCATGAAAATACTGGGAAATTCAACAAGACAATTATCTCCAATGTATAAAAGGTTACTTTATAGAATGTATGTCCTTTCTATTGCTCTATGTGAGTCCTAGCTCTAGTATTTCAAAGGAGCATCTATTTATTATCCTCTCAAAGAGTTGAAGAAAATAAAAAGAAGAATGTTATTATATATTACAGAAGTGTTTCATACCTCACTGTCATAGGGAGTTGAGGTTATAGCTAGTCTCATCCCTATTCATTTCCATCTCAACAAACTCATTGAGCAATATCATCTCTGGATATTATTGTTACTATAACAACATGTAATTAATTCTCTTTTAGATTAACATCATTCTAAAAAGCTAAGCTTTATTGTATGGGCATAATTCATCTTACTTTGAAACAGCATTTGAAAATCAAGGGTTCTATAGTGGACACTAACAATCATTTAAATAAAGTATTCCCTTCTTTTAACAGTTTAAATAAAGAAATTTCTCCTAGTATTTATCTGGTAGACACTTTCTCTAATCTTTATTCAGTTAACTGAAAAGATACCAATGCAAAAATTACTCATTGTAAAAAACTTAATAGTATCTACAAGAATTCTCTCACTAATCAAAATATGGCTCATTATTTTTGATGCAAGTGTCAAAAACAATGTTGCTACATTAGTATTATACATTTGTAGAAGACAAGATATTGCTAAAACTATGTATCATGCAATGAATATAATGTTTACAGAAGCTAAACCCTTTGTGACTAGATGTGGTATTAATTATGCAACTCAAATACAAGATGTTGCTCATATTATTATTATCATGGATATTATCCTAGCTGCCAAATGTATTTTTGACACATCTATCCATCCATATCAATTACACAGTATCACTATATTAAAAGATCTTAGAGAATTCTTTAACAAGAACTCTATCAACTTGATTTCATTTTAGGATTGTCCTAGCAGCAACAAGTGGCCTCCTCATCTATTGGTTAACAAGAAGTTGAAGTAGCTCAAGATAAATCCCATCTTACCAAGCAAGTCATTATGGGAGTTTAGCTGAAAAGAAGAATACAACTCTATCATTCAAAAATGGTAGATGTACTTCCAAGTGTTAGATTACAAGGAAAGAAATTTCCTTGACTTAAATAATGATAATAATCAACTTATTCAACTTATATATTCTAAAAGCAGTATCTAGATGAAATATATCAGTCTTTTTAACTTGCTATGTACATGTATTACCAGAATGATTACAAATCATGCTTCTATTGGGAAATATAGACTGAGACTCTTTTTTAAGAAATCTTTTATATTCATGTGGTAATTATCTTATCAAGACAAGAGTACATATTCTATATAGATGTGCATGATATTAAAAGTTATAGAATCTTAAAATAGAATCTCTCAAAGATGTTATCACTTTTCTTGAGTTTAATCTAGAAGTATTTTGTTTCCAAGAAGATATCACACAGTATTGATTTGTTACTGAACTTTTTATTCTATTCAGTGTAGTTTTATATTGCCTATAACTTTTTTCTTTTCTTCTTTTTTTCTTTTGTTATTTAAGTAATTATGTTGTAGTTACCATGGTCTTTCACTGTGACCTGTGTAATAAATTGTTGATTTTTGAAAAAAAAAGATACTACTTATATTAAATAACATAAGAAAACTCAATAGATTTTTTACTATAATCTAGTCTACTTTATATATTGTTGGTCTATGTACTGTTTATACTAACCAACTATGACTAAGATCTTCTAGTAGATTTTACAATATTCTATCTGTATCTGTTATATAATTATGTGACTGTGACTGTTTTATATGTAATAGGATGTCACATCCCTTGGCTAAACTCAAATAAGAAAGATTAAATGACTTATTACTTTCACATATCATAGACTATCCTAAGAATATATCACATATTAATCTGGCAACATCTACCATCCATTTTAAATAATAACTAACACATTAGGCCCAAGTATTCTCTTCTGGTATAGATGATCTTTACATTCCAATCACTAATCACTCTATAGATAAGCTCTCTCTATTCTATACAAACTTCATGAAGTTTCTAATAATAATCTTCTTAGTAACTGACAAATCCAGAGTAAAACTAGTTCCAATATTCTTAGAAAACCAAAACTTGTATTTAAGGATGATAGTTATCATATATGATTTCTTAGTCTGATAATTAACTTTAATTAAGTGCCACACTCATCCTCCTACACTCTCAAAATCTCTCTTCCTAAATTACAACCATACTGTGATTAAGCTAGATATTATAACTTAAGACTTAGAATTTAGTCAAAAGAAGAATCTTGTATAGGGTTTATACAAGAAAACTCAATAGAGTTTCTTATATATACTAGGGTCTATGCTCAGCTATATCTAACCTATTCTAATGTTATCACTTAAACTTAAGTGTTTGAGTAAAAGAGAAATCTTATATTGGTTAACATAAGAAAACTTTTTTAGTATAGTTTCTAGTATAGGTGTGTTTGTTCTATATATCTCTAGTCCATAGTCTATGTGCACTTTACATATAACCTAAACTAAATATTTGTCAGGCATGATTCACACCAGAGGTAAAAGTCCACAAAATGAACTTGGAAATATACAAACTTGTGGAATGACCTTGGCTTCAGCTTATGTATTATACTATCTGTCTGCCATGTGGTCACAACTTTAGATAAGAGCAAGAAGTCTGAGATAGAAGTGAGTGTTGATTGGCGTGTTACTATTGAACACTGGAGATCAAGTTCAATAAGAGTTATCTTCATTGGTTATCAGACTAGCAAATTACAATGTAACTACTAGTCTTATATATAAGGACTGACTATAGAAGATGCTTGGGGTTTCAGTAGTATAGCCCCTATTGCCCCAAGTAGAGGTTTCAGTGGTAGAACACTGACAGGAGTATGACTCTGCCATAGAAGACTGAGTTGGATAGGAGTATTCCTGCTATGGAAGATAGAATATCTAGATTGTTGTATCACCATTATGAGAGCATGATGCAAGGAAGGTGGGCATGTAGATTAGATATTGATAAAACAGTATCACTATGGGAATGTATTTTCTGGTCAGGTAGACTTGGTATATGATAATGTTATAAGTTATGTATCTAAGAGTCATCTTATTATAAGATATATAATATTATTTTTCTTTTATGTCACATAGTCACATTACTTGTGACAGTTGTGGCAGTTGTATATAATGTTACATTGTTCTCTTTTACTAAGTCCAAAATAAATAGAAAAAGAGAAAAAAAGAGAAAGAACCCAAAAGAAAGATAAGAGAAACTTAGATAATAGGAGAAAAATAGAAAGGGAACAAGTCCACCATCCTTGAATCTAACAATATTCTTTATCATTAAATCTTAATTTTATTTGTTTGTTTCTTCTTTGGAGAAACAAACTTCTATCTTTGCCAATTTCTTTTTAACTTTCTTAGATATTTATTTCCAAATTTCCTATTGTTCCACCCATATAACACTCTTACCATATACTTCCCTGGCAACTCTCCTCCTTTAAAGTCTTGTTCTTCTACTATTTCTATTTTTTACTGTCTTCTGACTTCTGTACTTATTCTTCCTTCAAAGTCTGCTATTATCTCTCTTATATTTTCTAAGTCTCCTTTCTTTCTCATATGTCATGTTCTACTGTGAACCCCTTCCACTGTACTAAGTACTTGATTACTCCTCTTACTTTTTTGTTTATTCAGTATTTTTTCAACCTTCTACTTCTTCTCTCTATCAGCTTCTGCTAGTTTTAGTATTATTACTCTCTGTCCTACCACTGGTTCTCTGTATCTCACTATTTGACTTACATTCACAACTAGGTGAATTCTCATTGTAGTTAGCAGTTTTAGTTTAACTGTGTTGGTAGATACTATCTCTTCAATAATATATAGACTTACATAGTAGTTTCTTGCTGGTTACTCTTTAAAAACTAAGTCTTTGGTGCTCAACATCACTCTATCACATTTTCTCCATACTTCTGCCTCTCTTCTCCCCTTATCTACCTGTCTCGTCATTTCTTCTTGCACTTTCCTTAATGCTATCTTTGCTTTCTCCTAAATTCTTTTCATTCTTTCTATGAGCTCTGTTGTTTTCTTTACTTTTTTCCTTCTTCTGATATCTACTTCTATCCTTAATTCTCTTCCATAGTTTTCCATAAAGAAAGACACTTTTATTGCCAAATAAGTCTTACTATTCACTGTAAACTCTGCAAATATTAGCTACTCTAGCTAACCCTTCTACCTGTGATCTATAAAGAACTGTAGATACTGTTCTAGTTTCTAGTTCATGAACTTTGTTTTCCTATCAGTTTGTGAATAAAAGGCTATCAACAACCTTATCTTAATTTCTAACATTTTATTTAACTCTTTCATCAGCTTTACTACAAACTGTAGTTCTCTGTCTAATATTACACTTTCTGGTGATTTATGTAGTTTCCATACATTGTCTCAAAACAACCTAGCTAGCCCTTCAGCTGATATTCCTTCTGTTGTTACCATAAAATATGTTATTTTGGATAATCTGTTGCATACTACTAAAATTACATCCTTCTTTGCTACTAACAGCAACTTAGTAATAAAGTTCACCATTAAGTGTTTCCATGGTTTTTCTGATACCTTATTTGCCATTAACTTCCCTGCTGATGCTTCCTTCCTATTTTTCATTTGTTGACATAAATCACAGCTATTCATATATTTTTCTATATTTTTGGTTACTCCTGGCTACCAGTAATTTCTTGTCACTAGCTCTGTCATCTTCCATCTTTTCCCATGTTCTGCTGCCAGTACATTATGGTACAACTAGATAATCTCTATTCTCAGCTCCTCATCATTTGGTGTATACACCTTTCCTTTCTTTAGTACTAAATCTTCTTCTATCTGTCATTTTTTGTTCCTTAATACTTTAAATCCAGTCTTCTTCATTTCTTTTACTACTCTAACTATTTTTTTGTTCTTTATTCTTGTTTTTATTTTTATTTTTTCTACTATATCTACTTCAGGTCCTTCCACTACTACTTTTACTAAGCTTCAGGTCTATTCTTTCTTTATTAATTTATTGATTTTTATTGTTGTTTTCTACTCCTACTTTCTAGTCCAGTCTTCTACTAAGTTCATTGGCCTTTATCATCTTTGTTCCTGTTACATGTCTTAAAGTAAAATCAAATCTTGACAAATACAACATTTATCTTGCTTGTCTTTTGTTCAATTTTTATATCTTCATAAAGTATTCCAAATTTTTATGGTTTGTTTAAATCTTGAACTTAAACTTAACATTTTCTAGTAAATGTCTCCAGTTCTCTAATCCCTAATGACCACTAACATTTCCTTATCATGAATTTTATAATTTCTTTTCATTTTATTCAGAGATTTTGACAAGTAAGCTACCAGTCTCCATCATCTATCCTTACATTCTATCAACAAAATTTCTTTTGTTACATAGTCTGATGTATCAACATCCACCCTATTACAAAATGAACTACTTACTTATTTGTAATATCTGAATCTTGGGTATACTCTCAGAGGTTTAGGAGTGATTTAGAAGTTCAATAATAATAACAATGATGATTAAGATTAATATAGATGATAAAGGATAAAGATTGATGAAAATTGATGAAAATTGATATTGTTAAGTCTGAGGTCTAATCCTCAGATATAAAAGTATATATACAAAAGAGTAATGGTCCTTGTGCAAGCTATTGCCATCACATGATTAAAACTTGTCAGGCTAATTTTAGAAGGTAACTAATTATATTACTACATTGATATGCTTGTATCTCTATCAATACTTATTGCTATGAGATATATCATATATTATTGAAAACAATTTGATGAGTACTTTTTAATACAAGCTTGATTGTGTGAATCCATCCAGTTGTTCATGAGATATTAGCAGACAAAGATTTTACAGTTACTGATGACCTGATATCTCAGTTGTTTGTTGTTGCTTTTGTACATTCCATATATGTACAGATAGCCTTCATTTTGGGCTTTCTAGCACAACTTAGTTTGTGAAAATCAGTTCACTGGTTGTAGAGATACAAGCTGAATAAAGTTTGTGACACATCTTTATTTTTACAAATATAAGTCTGGTGCCACTAGCATTGGTTCTTTGGTAAACTTCTTCTTGAAATTCCTGAATAACATCTCTTATTTTTCTGTTCAATCCCACTTTTGGTCCTTTTTTATCAGGTTATGTAATAGTCTGGCTATAGACACAAATCTTTGATAAACTACTAATAGTAATTAGCTAGTCCCAAAAACTTCTATATGCCCTTGATCTCTTGAGAAGCTGGCCAATCCAACACTTTCTTCATATTTTCTTCTTCTATCTTAACCCTATCTGATCCTATCACTACTTCTAAGAATTCTACCTCCTTTACCTTTACCTTGCACTTTACTGGTTTTACATATAAGTCATTTTCTGCTAGTCTCTTATTACTTCCTCTACCACCTCATCATATCTCTCCTCTTTCTCTGTTCCCACTATTACATCATCAATCAAGTCCTATAGGATCTTGTTCATCATTATTTGAGATGTTGCTGAAAAGTTGTAAAGTTCAAAGAATATGACTATAGGTCTAAATGATCCCTCTAGAGTTGTAAATACTTTCTTTGTACCAATATTTTTTACAATGTCTGAAATCAAAGATAATGTTGGAAGGAACAGAATACACAGCAGTATGGTGCAGTGTGAACAACTGACAACTACTTACCTATGGTGTATAGTTTAATAGAGAGCTGAAAGGAGAGTGAGCAATGATAGAAGATGACTAGTATTTATAGGAGTTCAACCTATGTAAAATTTTTTTACATCAACTATCTAATTAGAACTACTGATCATGGGCCATATGCTTACTAAGTGGAATGCTTTGCAACAGGTAAAGGGTAATTATTCTTAATGGTCTATTCATTCAAGTATCTATAGTTCTGTACTATATGCCTTCTACTGTTCTTTTTTTATTTAAAAAAGAATACTAATACTGTTTGAGATGATTGAAGGGATCTGATGTACCCTTTCCTCAGTTGTTCTTCTATGAACTCATGCACCTCCCCTCTTTTCTCTCTAGATAACAGGTACACTTTTCTCTTTCTTGGTACAAACCCTTCTTTTATATCTATTGTATGGTCCCACATTTTTCTTGTTGGTATTCTCTCACTGGCTTTCTTTCTAAAGACATGGATCCATTTCTAGAACCTTGAAGGAACCAATTTTTTGGCTTCTTCCTCTGACTTCACTGCTTCCTCTTCTTCATCCCAAATTTTCCATTCATCTATCACTCTCTTCACTTCCATTGTCTTCCCCTTCTTGTGATTTTTCTTTTCTTTCTCTTCTCTCTTCTTATCCTTTTCTTCCTTTTCTTCTTTTTTCTTTTATTTTTGCTACTCTGATTTTTTCTGCTCTGTATTAACAAGAAGTAGTGCAGTATAAGATGTGGTACAGATGAATGTTGAGTCATACTGGGATTCAACACAAGAGTTGAACTCCTAGTGAGTGTTCATATCTACCTAAGTATGTTATGAAACATTCTAAAAGTAAATATTTACAATGCAATTTACTAACAATAGATTTCATGTGTTCATACACTACAAGCATTCTTGATTACCTTGGTAACTATGTGGCACACCCACAAACTCATGAGGACACCAAAAAATAACTTGTTTCAACATCCATGTGTTTCATACTAGAAGACCACCAATACATTGGATATTAACCACAGACCAAGTAAGTCATGATTACTGTGATAACTATGAAGTGTTAACCATAGGATCAAGATGATGGAGATCAAAATAAAGAAGTTGCAGATGACAAGATTGACTGATATAACTGATTACACCTTGGATACATGGGATTTATCAATGAGATCTACTATGTGGAAACCCCATAGCTACTACTGTACCTTACAGGTGCACTCGTGAATCCGGTCTCTAGAATATCAGGACTTAACAATTCGCTACAATGATTCATGTCGAGCAGTCAGCCATAGGATACTCAATCATCGATTCCCCCCCGCTTTCCCGGAATGCTATCCCGCTTGAGCCATCCAGTGGTCTAGAGGTATCACATATAAATTTCTCTCTACACCCTTACATCATTATATACATTTTCATGTTTCCTGAGGCAGTACAATATCCTGTGTACAATTTCTTTTCTTTCAATTAATCAGTCATAGTCCCTTTCCCCCATATATATGACTACTATAGAAACAGAAAAACTCCCATGCTGCCAAAATGTACACGTATTGCAAAGTATCGCTGTAGATAAGTAGAAGGACTACGGATATGAACACACAAGGAAGCACTGCCAATGGGCTAATAATCCAAGATAAAGATAGAAACGTCATGAATGAAATCGTAGGCAAATGAAACATGAGGAGTGGAACTATTAGAATCCAGAAACAACTTGATCATAGCTTAAATCAGCCTCCATGAACTTGTCAAATTCATCCACCTGGCCATTGACTTCAGCCTGAAGCTGAGATGTCGAAGTCAACTTGTCATTTCCCCAGGTCAAATTATCTAACGTCGTATGTCCACTCAGACCCATATTTGAAGCTAAATTATATTCTAGTCCAGGTTTTTGGGTTGATGAAAACTGAGGGTTGAACTCGGGATCATTCAAGTGTTGAAGCCGCTTTGGGACAGGATTCGTGATCTTCTCCAAAGTTTTATCAGTTGCTTCACCAGAATCAGAATCAGAGCCGGCTAACGATGAAAGTGATTTTGCAGGTGAGCTACCGAGGAGATCCAACCCATAGCAATTGTACGTTTTCGTGTCCAACTCTGACGTCAACAATTCTGGATCAACCGATAGGAAATGAAATTGATCTTTGGGTAGAGGTGAGGGAGGTATGGGTATACGTCGTGGTTCATATACTTTCAGTACCTCCTCGATTATCGAAGGATCAACTTCTTCTTCTTCCAATATAGGTCCCATCGCAGACTCAACGGCTGACTGTGGATCTACAAAACCACCGTCACCAACCATTACATTGCCGGCAGATGTCTCGGTCATCGAGGCCCCTGGCGCGAGGGGATATGAAGGTATTTCTGAGGTGGTAACGCGGAGTGACTTGGTATCAGGGTTTAATGTGTCACCTGGGTCCTTTGCCTGTGGCTTTGTTGAGACAATGGATGACTCAAGATGGTCTCTCGCATCAGAGGTGTGAATGGAGATCGGAGAAGCGATAGGAGCCTTTGAAGCACCATACCGAGGCGTGGTACACTTTTGAAGGGGAGATAAAGCAAGAAATTCTGTGAGTCGGGAGAGATTTCTGATTGTTGATGAAGTGATAGATAGTCTAGCAACCTCAAGCTGAAGCGGTGAAGTGGAGGGATTTCCAATTTCTTCTACTATTGGCCGGGCTCTTTTGGCTACAGGTAGCTCGAGCGACCCAGATCTGACCCGCTTGCGATTAGATGCCATATCATCTTCATGACAAGCTTGATCGGGAAGACCAACAGATTCCGGAGCCATAGATGAGGGTTCGCAAGACAGGTTTGAATTCTGAATATTATCCTGAAGATTCGGTAACGGTGTAGAAGTCTGGATTTGAGGATCCGAGAATGAGAGTGGATTCGAGCTCTGCTTAAATAATCAGGCATGTCAAACGGTGGTGATGAGATGCTGTCGGAACTAACATTAACGATGGAGGAAGATAGATGGCCAGTTTCGTCAGAGGGTTCATGACCGTTGTGGAGAGAACGAATCTCAAGGTTAAGGGAAGTGAGAGGAGGATTTTGATCGGGCGGAGGAGCAGATGATAGAGAGTTTCTGGACTTGTAAGTATCCTTGATGAAAACGTTGGGCCGTTTCACTACATTGAAACCAAATTTAGAACCACTTGAAAGAGGATGAGATGCGAAGAAACCATTCTTCAGGCTCGTCTGAGTGACCTTTGTGGAGGGATTAGGGTCTAAAAGTCGCTCCCGAGGCTCGGAGATACTGGGTAGGAGTGACGTTGTTCCTTGCAGGTCCTGGCCTTGGTTGACTGCTGTACCAGGTGACAAAGGTACGAACTCGGCGGATCTAATCCAGCGCTGAACTTTCGAATTCACATCTTCCTCAGCTTTGATTCTACGTTCCAACTCCTCCCATTCTTCGTTAGTCTCGGGAATATGACAAAGTTGTTTGGGGATTTCTGGGGCTTGCAAGTCGAGATTGATACCTAGCCAACGGCTACCCCCTCTAGTACAATGTAGCTGCAGGAGATCGGACACCAAGGTCCATCGTCCGTCGGCGGCATTTCCGTTAGCTTCGGCGAAAGCTTGCTTGACTTTCTCCGTCCATTGAGCAACTCTTGCTTCAGATTTGGGCGAGAAGGTCACTGAGGGTCCTATTTCTTCCATACTTGCTCTAGCAAGATGCTCACGTGTCAGACGTTTCAGGTAGATTGAACAAGGTTCGGTTTCGCCTGTCGACGAAGCACTGAGTTCGGAAACATGATCGTACAACACCGTATAGAGTGATTTTGACGTCCTGGAAGGGACTTTGTTTCCCAGAATATGCCCGGACATCACAGCAGCTTAAGGGCTGAAGCAGTTTGTAGTTCAACTGAGAAGGTTCACGTGATTGCGTTCTTTAACACTAGCGAAATCAATCTGACGTATGCTATACACTTCAAGGTACTTTCAATGTGCAGAATCCTGCTTTTTGCACATGGGTATCTAGTCTCAGCTTAAGCTATATATTTTCTTGAAAATGTCATATATATTTGAGAAGTCCTAGGACTGTACATTCTGTGAATCTTGTATCTCTTTATAGCCCATACTAATAGGCCAACAGCAGTAGAATTGTCTTCTCTGTATTGATATCTCAGATATCAAGCTCCACTTCCTACTCTTGCTTTTTCATATCTGTTGTAAAACATTCTGCTTACTAAGCAATCATACTATGATCAGTGATATAACTAATATGATAATATGCAGCACTATATGCACATGACATATATATCAGAGTTGAAGACAGTAGACTTAGTCATTTATTTTTTTTCTATTTTATAACTTGGATTAGGGTTTAGTGTGACATTACATATGACTGTCACAACTGTCACATGATGTTGTGGCAACCACTAGTCAAAAGACCAATAGCAATACAAGCAATAAATCTCAAGATAAATATCAAGT
>JAJOHK020001882.1:0-11330 GCA_022457215.2 Leucocoprinus gongylophorus
GGGTGGTAAGATATGTTGTCACTAACATTGGAAGAGGGGATTAGTTTTGGTTGATTTTTAGGATAAAGCTAATACAGTGTAAAATACCAGTTTATATACTAGATATACTATCTAAGATAGTTATCTGAAATGGAAACTGTTAAGCAAGTTACTCTGGTTTACTAGTGATTCTTGGATGCTGGGGATAGAAGTCCATAAAGTTTGGAAAAGAACCAGCAAGAACATCTGAGAGAGAATGGAGAGAGATGATTTGCACTAGAAGTGATTAAAGAGTATGGATGAAGGAGTAAGCATTATCCATGGTTTGGGATGGATTAACAAAGGATGGTAGAGCAGTAACAAATAACATGCAGAGTAGGTCTGGAGTTTATAATAGAAGATATAATTAGAATGTACCATAATATAATGAATACAAATATATCTAGAGTTTACAATAGAAGATATGAACTCCCTACAAAATAAGATATATTATATAATATGATAGGAGTATAACAGTCTCAGTCCAAATATAAATGATGTCATATAAGTCAGATCAAGAATAATCACATAGAGGTTGAAATACTAAAATTGTATATCTTGATACAGATGGCCAGAACAGAATGCAATACAGACTTTATTTTTGAGGACTTTAGTATATCTAGAGTAGTTACTTATCTTCTTCAATTCTTAGATATAGTCTCCTTCAATTCTTAGATATAGTCTTAGTGTTATAAGATGAGAGTGTGGACAGACTTTGGCTAGGGTTAGGGTTAGCCAGACAAAGATAGATAGTAATTATTAGTCTACAATAGATGGAGAGCATGTGACCTGGAAGTCATGTGATAAAGTCTAGAATGGTCTGGAGGGACTAATAGTCTAGAAGGATTGAGAGGAGTCTAGATGTAGAGTTAGGGTTAGAGATGACGTCAAGGGACTATGGTTCCTCATGGTGTATACATGGTGTGCACATGTACAGTAGAGATTAAAGGTATGATATCAGGGCACATGTAGGAAGCATGGTGGCCTTAAGGTAAACATATATGGATGAGTAATAAGACATGAGGTAGCAGCATAGACTTAAGAACCAGATAGATATTGTTGTAGCATAGACCAGGAGCCATGTATATATATAGAGGATCAATGCAGCAAGGGCTTGTTGTCAAGTTCTCTTGTAATTCCTACTACTAGATATGTTATGACTTAAGGCTCAAAGTGTTAAGCAATAAGACAACTCTTGTATTGAGTAACACAAGAGAACTTGATAGAGTTCCAAGTACAGAGTGGTCTACCTTATATACTAGTCTTCATGGTCCGTGCTAACTACTGTGCACCCTACCCTAAATGACCATGATTAATACATAAGGCCAACATGTGGTGTCTATGTTGTATGACATCACTTGTTCTAGTTCCTTCCACTTCTCCCGTGATCAGTCTCGTGACTACGCCATCAAGTTGTGACCGATGTGACAGCGTGACTGATAACCCCTAACCCGAGTTGTTCTAAAAATAGAAAATTAAAAGAAAAAGAAAAATAAAGTAAAATAAAAATGAAAAAGGAAAAATAAAATAAAGTCCACCGTCAACGATTTTGACAAGATAGCCTACTGAGAGCTTTGCTGAAGTTAGCATACTACAAGTGCCATTCCGGCGAGTGGTTGCTACAATACTTAGCTACTGAGTATTTAGTATTTAAGATATATAAATATTCTATAGTTTCTTATCTTAAAAATTAACTAATATAATGCACTGTTTGGTGTGCCTATGCTTAGAACCCCAACTTCTCTCATATCCCACTTCTTATTAATACTCTATTTTTAGATATGACTACTATAATATATAAAGATACAGTATATTTACTGGAGCTAAGGCCATCTAAAATCCATATCTATATATTATAGATAATATTCTCATACCTCTTCTAATATTTTCTGTAATCTTTCTGCAGATGGTTTTCTCTTCCAGACATGTTTCTTACCTAATATAATATTTTTTTATAAAGCTTTAGTTAATGAAAATTCTGGTAGTTTCAAATATTTTATTTTATTTTTTCTTATTTGAACTAGATTAAGGGGGCTGTGATATGTTGTCACAGTCACAGCCACAACATCACATGATGCAGATAAGAATATAGAAAGTTCTAAAATAGATAATGTCATATAATATGGCTATAGTATATTAGTCTTATGAATAGTATCACTTTTCTTTTTCTAACTACTACTATGGTTAACTTGAAAAGTTCAAATAAATCATTAAAAAATCCAGTACTTCCCAAGTTTCCAGAACAGTTTTCAATATGTTGGTAAGTCTACAAACTCATCTAACTTGCTCTTTAGAGTTAGTTTTAGAGTTGGCAAATAAGTATATTCAAGAGAAAGATCTCAAACTTATTATATTATAAGGTACTTTTCAAGAAATGTCTCTGCTTCTTCTACCTTCAGGAATATCTCTTCTGAGACTATAGTTTTATATTTTTTAGAAGAAACTGAGAAGGAAAATATAGGTTTAGATCCTAAGATGCTTACTACTCTAAGAATGACTATAGATAGACTTTTCTCTAAGAAAATACTTTCTCTTAAGCTTTCTGCTGCTTTTTTTTGCCTTAATTATTGAAGAAACAGCATTTAATATGAGCTGGAATAACCAGATGTTTGCTAAGGAGAGTATAGACTTGGTTTTTAGAGAAGAAAATATCTTCAAAAGTACTTAAAGACTACAAGCTTCTATGTTTAGACTATCTAACCTGATTCATAGATCAGCTGAGTTATCCTCCCAATTGGAAAATGGAAACATTGCTTATAATACTGAGCTGTGGAATGGTGATCACTATGTGTTGTTACTATCTGGTTACTCTAAACATCTTATGTTATAACTTAAGTCTAAATGTTAAGGTAAAAGATATACTTATATATCAAGTAACACAAGAGAACTTAATAGAGTTTCCACTAAGGTGAAGTCTTACTTACCTCAGTAAATCTTTTCTAAAGATTTTAAGTGTCATCTACTTAAAATTTAACATTTTTTGCCTATTACTTTTATCTAGATAGTAGCAGCTTTTTTTAGCTCTCTTTTCTTTAAGAGTATCATATTAGTATTTCTTAGCTCTGATTTATCAGTGATTTGGATTGACATCTGAGATTCCTAAAGATATTTTAAAGACAAGACTCTTATTAATCACTTATTTAACTTTTGGACAATATACTGCTATTATTAAGAATGCAAGAAGAGGACTTAACTTTTTTATTCTCTTTTCTCATTTTTATTTTATTTTTGATTCATTCCCCTTTTGTCTATTTTTAGAATCTAGAATTAGGGTTAGAGTGACAAGATCACGCTATCATATAGCAGGTCACATCAGATGATATGGTTACAAGTCATATGACAATAGAAGGATATAGAAGGTTCTGGAAGGATGATGTCATACAACATGTAATAACACATGTTGATCTTAAGGCATATACATGATTATTTAGGGTAGGCTAGAAATAGCTCGCACAGACTATTAGGTATTAGTATATAAGGTAGACAATCTTGTATAGAGTTCTCTATCAAGTTCTCTTATGTTAACCCAATACAAGGTTCTTTTCATTGACCAACCCTAAGATCTTTGATTTGTAACAGCTATAGTTTGAGAGACTGCTATTTATTTTCACTTCTTTTTACTTTTCTATTTTCTATTTATTTTATCTTCTTATTTAAAACTTAGGGTTAGGGTTAGCATGATGTCACATGACATAACACAGTCACAATTCATAGTCACATGATTATATATCATACAGAATATTATAGAAGATTTCAGAACAATGATATTATACTACATATCCTTTAGAGTAGGTTAGGTTTAGTATAGTATAGATTATTAGCCAAGTATATATAAGGTAGACATTCTGTAACTGGAACTCTATCAAGTTCTCTTGTGTTAACCTAATACAAGGTTCTCTTCTTAACTGAATTCTAAGTCTTGAATTGTAATACAACATCTAACATATACTTATTATGCTTAAGATACTAAATATAAAAAATATAGTAGCCTATACTAGGTGGAAAACTACAGACTTTAAGCATGGTGTTACAAGGCCAATCCTAAATTTAACTCTTTCAGTAAGACCACTATAGCTGATATATCTTGTTCTTATATTTTTAAGTGTTTAAATTATAAAGAGAACTATATTGTTGATAATAACAAGTGTTTATTCTGGCACCATTGCTGTCAGAATTGTGAATAGTAAAATTGACTTTATTCTATTTTTCTTTTCTTTTTACTTTCTTTGCTTATTTTATTTTATTTTATCTTGGCTTTTTTTTCTTTTGAACTTAAAACAAAGGAATGTAATGTAATATTACCTATCATTGCTTCTTAACACTCTTACTACTCCTACAACCCACTATAATAACAGCATGAATATGGAAGTAGATACTTTGAGGGAAAGGTCAGCTATATCAAGTAATAATATCTTTAGAGAGATGTTAACATATTCCAGTATTTTCTTTATTTTATATGTTGAAAGAATGGAAGCTTAGGATAATGACCCCTTTTAAGTAGACTAAATTGAAGAACTCAACATATCTTAAGGCTTTTTACTCTCATATGCTTCTCTTAAGGAGAAAGAGATTAACATTTATAACAAGGCTACTATTGTCAGTATTGTGAATATTGGACTTTATTTCATTTTCCCTTCTTATTTTTATTTTATTTTTATTTTTATTTCTCTTTATTTAGGGTTAGGGTTTAGCATGATATCATAGTTATACAGTTATGTGATTACAAGAGAATAGGGTAAAAGCTTCTAGAACAATGATATTATACAATATGCTCAACATATGTTGTCTTTTAAGGTTAATATATGGTCTTTAAGGTAGGTTAGGTATAGTAGTAAACAAAAACTAACAAGGGTAGTATATAAGATAGATACATTATACTAGGAACTCTATCAAGTTTTTTTGTGATTAATCCAATCTAAGATTTAACTTCTGGTTCTAACTCTTGAGTCTTAAGTCACAACAACTATACCAAGTAACATATATAATCTGCAAGGTGAAAGTGTGTTTTACTATAGCATGAACATATACAAACCTCAAAGACTTGAATTATCTTCCATTTTATATAGAGACAAACAACTAGCAGAGCCTAACTCTTGGAATAGGAAAGCATTACCATTATCTCTTTTTGGGACTACCAAATTCTTAGACATTAACTTTAAGAATATTTCAACTTTGCTTCTTTGAATAGCTAAATTTATTCAAAACAGAAAATTAGCAAGTAGTATGGAAAAAGATATTCTGGTACTCTCTGAATTTGGTTAGGCTGTCTAGTCTTTCATTTTGTTCATATACAAAGCTAGATGGAACTCTTTGAAAACTGACAATTATAATAGAACATTTTGATAGAATGTTGTATCTATGTCAGGCGTGGTTCATACCAGGGTAAAAGTCCACAGAATAGACTCAAAGATGAGTGGACTTGTGGAATAACCTTGGCTTCAGCTTATATGCTGTGCCATTTGTCTGCCACATGATTGCAACTTTAGATGATAGAAAGAAGTCCAAGATGAGAGTGAGTGCTGATTAGTGTATTGCTGTTGAACATTAGAGATCAAGTTTAATAAGAGTTATCTTTATCAATTATCAAACTAGCAAATTACAGTGTAATCACTAGTCTTATATACAAATGGATAGTATAGGAGATGCTTAGGGTTTCAGTGGTAAAACCCTATTATCCTGAGCAGAGGTTTCAGTGTTGAGACACTGACAGGAGTAACTCTGTCATGGAAGACTAAGTTGAATAGGAGTATTTCTGCTATGGAAGACAGAAAACCAGGATGTTATAATATGGAAAGTATGGACAGACATTTAGAGTTAGGGTTAGAACCCTAGTAATAATTATTAGTCTACAGTTAGAGAGATATGGGCATGTGACTAGAAAGTCATATGATATTATATCATAGGCTTGGAGTAGTCTAGAATGATCTGGAAAGACTTAGGGTCTAGAAGGATCGGAAAGAGTCCAGAAGGAGTTAGGGTTAGGAGTGATGTCAAGGGACAACAGTTCCTCATGGTATACACATGGTGCGTACATGTATAATGGAGATTAAGGAGTATGACGTCAAGACACATAGATACAACATGGTGACCTTATGGTGGATGAGTAATAAGACATGAGGTAGAAGCATAGACTTTAGAGCAGGAGAAGCATAGTCGTAGCATGGACCAATGTTACAACTATTTAAGTAGAGATAGTTCCTGTAAAGAGTTTTCCATCAAGTTCTCTTGTGTAAACCCTATACAAGGTTCTTCTCCCAAACCAACACTAAGGTTTCTGAGTTGTAACACTGAAGGGTTGCTACACCACCATAAGATGTGTTGCGAGAAAGGTGGCCGCCATAGAAGGTGAGCTTGTATAATTCAGAGGCAATATCATTATGGGAATGTAATTTCCAGATGGGTGGGCTTGCATATGACAATCTAAGTTTATTTTAAAGAACTTTAGCAATAAACCAGACAAGAAGACAGAAACACATAATGCAGATAAGAAAGCTGAGATTTCTAGAGTTCTACCTTCTATTTTATTTAGTCCAAGTAAGGAAATCCTGAAAAAATCAAAATTCTTCTAGAAGTAAGAGTACAATAGGTAATTCTAACAACAAAGAACATCAAATTTTTCTTTTGTAAAGACAGATTTGAAATATTGAATATATGAAGGAAAGAAAAGCATAGTTCATAGATTGATTTCAGTAAAAAGCTTTAGACAGACATTGGAATAGATTTACTGTAGCTTTAATATTGAAGATGAAGGGTTCTAGGATTAGTCAGATTAAATAAAAATAGTCTTCTAACTCTTCTGTGTAGTTTCTAGTTACTTGTAGAGTTGTAAGTAGATTTTCTAAGTTTTTGGCCATGATAAAAAATGAACTAGAGTGACAAGTGGTTAAGACATATAATTAGTATTTCTTAGTTTTCCAAAGGCCTTAGCAACTAGTGCAGCATGTAAAACATCTTATCATAACAACTTCTCTTTTTTGTCAGTCAACTTTGAAGTTATACTGCTTGAGCTAGGTGAAGTTCAAGATAAGATACTATTTGCTTAGACTTGAAACTGCAAGTAAGATTCACTCTGATAAATGTTTGTATGTACAAGCTTCATTCTCTAATGTTAAGGAAATATTGAAAATCAAAGAAAGCTTTCCTAATATTTTATCGAAGAAAGTAGAAGAAATATACAAGACTATCAATAATCCAGGTAAGATAAAGCCAAGAATCAACATGATTACAAAGAGGTTTTCTAGATGACAGGTTATAGTATCTATGGGCTCTGACAACATTTCTAAGTTCATATTTTTATCTGGTAAATATATTTCTAATATTAAGTCCAAAATCTTGGCTAACTTTGTTTGCACTGATTATCAAGATTTTATCATCATGACAAATAAGGTTGCATCCCAATCTGATCTTAATACTATTGAGAACTATATTAAGAATGTAAATATTATCAAATCAGAGAATATCATGTCTCCTTATCTTTTTAAATCAAAATCTTACCTCAAAATGATAGATATTTCTTATATTATGGAAGGTACTAACATTCCAATCAACTCTAGTATTATTGAATCCATCATCCAATCTACATATATCTTTAATGATATGTGCCTAGCTTTAAAACCACATGTTATTAAGGCATTGCCTAAATCTGATATGGTGATCATCTGGATTGATATTTGGGACACCTAAAGTGGTACAAAAGCTAAATGACTAATTAACAGATGCTTTAATGTTGGCAACTATATTACTACCATTTGAGGAGTGAATATGAACCCTAGTATTCCCCAATGCAAGAATTGCTAGAAGTGGGGACATAACTTTTGTGTGCTGTGCTCAAGACTTGAAGTGTGTTAAGTGTAACAGACCTCACAAGATAGAACATCATAGGTACTTTACTTGATGCTGTAAAGCCAACTTCAAGATTGATTAGCTCAGACTAAAAACCAAACAAGAAGAACTATGTTCTTATAGCTTCAAGTACTTAAATTGTAATGGTAACTATCAAGCTAACTTTAATACTTATCCCTTCTAGAAGCATTGCTTCAATAAAAAATGGCATTCAAAGATGTATCAAGAGCTTTGCAATAATAGAAGCAAGTTAATTCACTTAGTTGTAGGTAGTGAAGATATATGATTTTAAAAAATCTTTGTCTTTTTTCACAGAATATTCAAAAGAACAGGATTTTCACTAACATTATCCTAGAAACCAAGAAAGACTTTGACATTCTTTTTATCCAGGAACCATTATGGGCATTCATTTGCTCTATTCTGAGTTCTTCTAACAAGAAAGGAGACAAAGTAGTAAGTGTTTCTAATCATTCCAACTGGCTTATATTTTTTAGGTCTTTGATCATTGACTATGACCATTCAAGAGTCATCACTTATATCAATATGAGACTTGATTACTTATACTTCTCTTTTAGAAAAGACATTTTTAATCATGGAGACATCAACTGTTTCTCATTCTTCAATAATGGTTCTATTTTCTTCATGATCAATGTTTATTCCAATGAACATCAGATAGCTTTGAAGTATCTTAAAGATACTAAAGCTAATCTTTGTAATGTCCTAGTCATGGCTAAGGATTTTAATATCAGAGATAGTAATTAGGATCTTTCTTATCTCTTTTACTTGACTCATAGCAACTCTCTCTTGGAAATAGCTGATTCTTTTGACCTTAAATTATCAATTCCTATTCAACAGGTACCAAATTGATATTCCAATAACCTTAATAATGCAAACTTGGTCATTAATTGACTTTTTGTTCACCTGAATTCAATTGAAATCAATAACTACAATATTCTACTGGAACATTAGTATCTATTGAACCATACTCCTTTAATCATCAATATTTTTATTGAAAAAGAATTCTTGCAAGAAAAGCATTGGAATATTATCAAGAACAGCAAGGAAAAAGCAAACTTTATTTCAGATCTCACCAAAGCAGTATGAAACATTGATGCCTTGCATATACAAAACAAAGATTCTTTTGAAGTTATAGTTCAAGAATATTTAAGATTTTCCAAATCTATCTGGTACAAATATTTGCACTGTGTCAATATTACTAAATGCTCCAAAGCATGGTAGAATGAGAAGTGTCAGAACAAATTGACTAATTACAGATTTTCCAAAATAATTGAGGACTGGAGGATTTTTAAATGAGTCAAGAAAATGAAATATATATTCTTTGATAACAAAATTCAAGAAATATTGTCAAAAAACCATAGATCATAGAACTTCATGAGCTAGGTCAAAAAGTGCAAATTACCAGCAATTAAAGCATTGCAATTCAATAGCCAACCATGTATCAAAATCAACAATCTATAGTAGGTGTTACATCAAATGTTTAATCCAGCACAGAATTGTTAAATTAACCCTAGTCTTTGAGATGAACTTTCATTGAAACAAATATGTAAATAGCCTCTTTTCTCTAAAGAAAAATTCAAGAGTGCTATTGTCAAATGTAACAATTTATGCCTAACAAGATAGCTTGCAACTCTCTAAAAATGTTTCAACTGATTATTCTTTTAAACACTCTGAGAAAATTCATTGAAAAGGTTATCTGTGAAAGACTTCAATTACAATCAATTTTTATGAATTTTGTATATCTGAAGCAATTAGGAGGTTTGAAACAGTGTTTGACCATTGATGTGGGAGTCTTCCTCACTCATATCATTTATTTGGGATGGGTCAAAAATCTTCAAACAAGCATATTGGCCTTTGATATTACTCAGTTCTTTCTATTGCTTAATTATTATATCACAAAATGAGCTACTCATTGGTTGTGATACTTGAACTTAATAGTGTTTCAGAGGTTCAGTATAAGGAGATAATGATAATAGGTGATGAGTAATATCAACAGAAATAATTGATGTTATTAAGTCTAAGGTCTAACCCTTAGACACAAAGATATATATACAAAAGAGTGATGGTCTGTATACAAGCTGTTTCTATTACATAATCAAAACTCATACCTGATAGAAGCTGACATCTGTTATAGTAGCTGTTAGGCTAATTTTAGAAGGTAACTAATTATGTCACTATATTGATATGCTTGTATTTCTATCAATACGTATTTCTATGAGATATACCATATATCATTGGAAACAGTTTAATAAGTACTTTCCAACACAAGTTTGATTGTGCAAATTTGTATAGCTATTCATGAGATATTAGCAAACAAAGCTTTTACAGTTACTAATGACCTGATATCTCAGTTGTTTGTTGTTGTCTTTGTACATTTCACATATGTGCAGATAGCTCTTATTTAGAGGTTTTCAGTGCAATTTAGTTTGTGAAAATCAGTCTACTGGTTGTGGAGATACAAACTGAATGAAGTTTGTGATATATTAGTTACTTTCTCTAATGCTGAGCAAAGCTGGTTTCAATTCCAAAGCCTCTTTGTTTCTTTCTAATTATTTAATTGGTAGAAAAACTCAATATTTGTGAAATGATTTCATTTCTCCTTTTTTTGATGTGGATGTAGGTGTAGAACAAGGTTTTGCTTTTTTTTCTTCTATTTTTTCATATCTTTGAGAAAAGATTGAAAAATCTCAATATTTCAGTATCATCTCTTTCCTTTGTTGACAATGAACTTCTTATATTACAAGAAAAATCTTTGGAAAAAACAAATGCTTTTCTTTTCTGTAGTTATAACATTATTTTGTCTCTACTTAATCAGTTTGGACTAGTTATAAAATATAGAAAATCCAAGGTTTTTCACTTTTCTAAATCTCATAGACTATTTAACCTCTCTCCTCTCAATCTTAGCCCTCTCAAAAAATCTACTCTTCACTAATAAAGTATTGTTTACTATCAAATATATAAAAATTCTGGGAAATTCAACAAGAGGTCTACTCTCTCATCAAAAGTAACTTTTATATCTTCTCAAGGAACTCAGAAAAATACAATATAGAGCTGTTCTCTGGATTATAGATGTTATAAGACGAGTGTGTGGACAGACTTCAGGTAGGGTTAGGGTTAGGACAGAAGTAGGACAGTAGTATTTTATTAGTCTACAACGGATGGAGAGCACGTGACCTGGAAGTTATGTGGTAGAGTCTAGAACGGTCTGGAAGGACTTAGGGTCTAGAAGGATCGGGAAGAGTCTAGAGATGAAGATAGGGTTAGGAGATGACGTCAAGAGACATGGGTTCCTCATGGTGTACACATGGTGTACACATGTACAGCGGAGATTAAAGGTATGACGTCAAGGCACATGTAGGAAGCATGGTGGCCTTAAGGAAAACACATGTGGATGAGTAATAGGACATGAGGACGATGCATGGACATTAGGGCAGGAGTAATATTGTTGTAGC
>JAJOHK020001883.1:0-11322 GCA_022457215.2 Leucocoprinus gongylophorus
TTCTTATTTTCTATGATTCCAGACTTCTTCTACTTTATACTCTTCTTTAATAATATCTGGTGGTAGAGCTAGATCCATATATTGTTTTTTGAAATGTGGCTCTCTATATTGTGTCAACAGATCCTTATTTATTACATTATGAATTGCCTATCCTTCTGGTAGTTCTAGCTGAAATACTCCTTGACCAATATCCTTTGATATCCTAAAAGATCCATATATTTTATGATCTAGCTTCTTTGAAAATTGATTCGATTGGATATTTTTGGCTTCTAGCCACATGTTGTCTCCTGCTTTCAATTCTTATAGGTTTTATCTTTTCTTGTTGAATTGCTTCTTCATGGCTTCTTTTGTTATTTCTATCAATTCCCTTATTTTATCCTAACTCTTTTGTAGTTTTTCTAGAAATTCTTCTAAATTTGGTAATTCTATTTTAATAGTTGGGTCTCCTTTCCATAGGTATCTTCTGAAGTTTAATTCAAATGGTGTATGACCTGTAGCTGCATGTTTCTTGTCATTATACTGGAATTTCATGGCTAATAGTTATTCCATCTAGTTGTCTTTCTGATAGTTCACATAGTGCTGTAGAAATGCTTTAAATTCCTAGTTGATTTATTCTGTTTGATCATCTGTTTGAGGGTAGTATGCTGTAAACAATATTCTCTTTGTTCTTAATGCCTTTGTTAAATCCTCCATGAATTTTGAAGCAAATTGAGGTTTTTTGTTACTGATCATCTTTTATGGTACTCTATGTAACTTCCAAATTTCATCTCTGGAGATTTTGGTAACATTCTCTAATGATATTGCTATCATTGTCACTTTAAGCCTTAGTGAATCAATTTACTATAACTACTAATATTTCCAATAGATGAAGTTCTTCCGCTTTCTTCATGTGCTGAACCTTGTTTTGTTGATATTTGGTATATTCTTAAACATGCTTTTTGATGTCTCCTTTTATTTCTGGCCACCAATAATTTCTCTTGATTAACTCAAGCATTCTTTGTTGTTTTAAATGTCTTATATCTGCTGGGTCATAATTTTCTTATAGGATTTGTTCTTAGATTTTCCAATTGTTTGAGACATATATTCTTCCTTCTATGTAAACCATTCTATTGTCTTCTTATACTTGTTCTTTGTCTTCTTCCAACTCCTTTTGAAATTTCTGTTCTCTTATTTGATTTCTTCTGATCTTCTCCAATAATGTGATTTCTTCCACTACTTGATGTTTTTGGATAATTACTATTTTTGCTTCTATGTTAAGTTATCTTGTTCATAGTTTATTCTTGAGTAACTTGACATCTTTACTATCTTCTGTTGTATCCACTTGGTCCTTCCTAGATAGTACATCTGATTTTGTGTTTGTTTTTCCTGGAATATATTGTAATATGAAGTTGTAATCTTGTAACTTCAGATACCATCTTACTTGTTGACCATTAAGTTTATGTAGTTCTTGGAAATACTTGAGATTCTCATGATCTGTCCAGACTTCGAATTTCTCTGTGGTTTCCAGTAGATATTGTCTCTATTTGATAAGAGTCTCTACTATGGTAAGTAATTCTTTGTTGTATATTTCATAGTTCTTTTTGGCTGGTTGATTATTCTTGATAAAAAAGCAATAGGTTTCCATTTCCCTTCTTGTTCTTGGGATAAGACTCCTCCAATTACATGCTCTGAAGCATCTGTTTCTATTCTGAATTTTCCATCTCTCTTTGGAAGAGTGAGTACTAGTTGACTTGTAATCTTATCCTTTAACTCTTCAAATACTTTCTGGTATTCTTCCCATTTCCATTCCTTTTTGTTCTTTTAGTTTATGGAGGAGTTTTGTTGTATGACTGAAGTTTTTTATGAAACATCAATAGAAATTTGCAAACCCCAAGAAGCTTTTTACTTCTTTTATCTTGGTGGGAGTTTTCCATTATTTGACTGCTTTAATCTTGTCATTCTCTATTTGAACTTCTTCTCTTCTGACTACTACTCTTAGAATGGATATTTCTTTCACATCAAAATCACATTTTGACCATTTGAAATAGAGATTGTGTTTCTCTATTATTTTCAAAAACCAAATAGTGTATTCTTTTAGTTTTTTTGTCTTGGCTGGTATCACAAAGTCATCCATATAGTTTGCTAGTACTCCTTTATATAATAATTCTCTAAAGATGCTGTTCATTATTCATCAGAATATTTCTGGCAAGTTGCATAATCCAAAGTACATGATCTTGGGTTTGAAGAGTTCTTTGTTTGTTAAAAATACTGCCTTCCATTCATCTTCTTCCTTGTTTTGTATGTTGTTGTAACCAGATTAAATCTAACTTGTTAAAGTATTTCACCTCTTTGAACTTATCAATTACTTCCCTGATTAAGGGCAGTAGTATCTTGTTTTTTATCATGTGTTGGTTCAGTTTTCTGTAGTCTTGTACTAATTGTAATGATCTGTTCTTCTTCTGAATGTGAAAACATAGTACTGTATGTCTTGAACTCAATTCCACTATTAGACCTGCCTTGAGTTGTTTATCTAGCCATTGATTTAAAGTTTCATCTTTTTCAATTATCATTGTATAGGCTTTGGTACTTAACTCTTTGAGTATGTCCTCTGTTAGATTGATCTTGTAGTCCCATTCTTGTTTTTCTGGTAACTTCTTGAATTTCTTCTTGTTAAACAAATATGTGAATATCCTGGTTGTCCATTGGCTTTATTCTTCTGTTTCTGAATGATATGTCCTAATGTTGCATTTTACAACTTCTTGGATATCTTGTAGATCATATAGTTTCCATGTTCCAATTTACTTCTAGGTTGTGTTTGACCAACCAGTTGTATTCTAGAAATATGTTCATGCCATTTAAATCTGTAACTGCTGTGTCAATTTGTTTCTTGTGTTCTGTTGATCTTGACTTCCAGTGGTGCAAATCTTATAACTTCTCTATTCTTAGTTCCATCTGCATTGAAAATCTCAAATAACCTATTTATGGGTTCTGTCTTAATCTTTTCTTCTTTCACTAGCTGCTTGTCAATTTCTATGTGGGTGCATTCTGAACCTACTAGTGTCTGTAATTGTAGTTTCTTCCCATTTGCTATCTTGATGTTTGTTTGCATGTCTAATTCTCTTTCTTTATTGTTTCTTCAGTTTGGAATAACATATGAATTCTGAGAATTGGTATGTACAGAGGTCTATCATATCATGCCCACTCCAAACCTCCAACAAAATCCTTCTAATTGCTATTCTTCTTGTTATCTGATTCTTTCTGAACACTCTGGTTTTTTATCTTCTATCCTGACCTACAATTCTTTGTAATATATTCTACTTTTTTGCACTTGTAATATTTTTTCAGGTCTTATTCTTTCTTTGGCTTTTGATATTTCTTTACCATATGTCTGTATATATTGCAATTAAAACATCTTGGTCTTCTGTCTTTGTCAAAATTATCTTTGGTCTTCCTAATATCTAATAGATATATCCTTTCCTCCATATGTTATTTCTGTACCAGTTCTGTAATCATATCAGCTCTTTATAAACTTTTATCCTTAACCAATTGAGGTGATTGCCACCTTCTATTCTCTGAGTATCTCTAGTACTATTATTAGTCAATATCCTAGTATCATCTTGATAATGTCTGCCCTACATTCTTCTTTAGTAAGAATATAGTGTATATATCATTTGTTTCAGCTTTCATAGCTAATGCTTTCAACTCAATCATAAAATCAGCAATGTGCTTTTTATTCTGCTTAAACATTTTGATCTTCTATTCAGTGTTTACTGCATTACTTTTATTGCTGAATATAGCCTTGATCTCTCTAACAAATTTATACCAGTCTTGGAAGTTTTCTTTGTATTCTATCTGGTTAAATTTTTTCTGTACATATATCCCTGCAATATCCCCTCTAAGTCAGGCTAGGATAGCTATGATCCTATCATCTGTTGTTGTTACTCTGTTGCTTTTGAGAAATAAATTGTATTTCTCCCTACTAGTCTTCAAATTTTATTCTATTCATATTGAACCATCCTAGATCTGGAACCATGCTTTTAGGCATAACTGCCTGCTCATTATATACTACTAGTACTGGTGCTGTTAATATTTTGTCTGTTGTCTCTATATCTGTTGTTTCTTTCAAGATATCTTCTTCAGTGATTCTCAATAGTCCCAATTGCTCTGATAATGCTTCTATATTGTTTTCCTAATGTTGATTCATCCTGCTGTCCATGGATTATACTACAAATATTGTTTCATATCTTCCTGATGGTTTAAACTGTATAAAATTCCAGTAGTCTGACTACTATGTACTCTTCTTTTGCAAGGTGAGCCTGGTGATATTTTACTAAATATTACAACATTTAGCCTGGCTTAGATTGCAACTTAGGTGAAGACTTGAATAGAGAAAAAATGATCAATTAGTAAAGTATAATAATATAGAAAACATAAGAAGGCCTCTACTAGTATATGAGGCATTGGTTTATAACACAACTACCTGTATATTATAATATATTGGTTGTAACAAGAGTGGGAGATTTTGAATGAGGAAGAAGTAGTAGCAAAGTCAGAGGAAGAAGCAAAAGCTGGTACTAGAATGTTTTCATAAGTGATTTTATGTTTTTAGAAAGAAACAAAATGAAAGGATGTCTACAAGAAAACTTTGGAATCATGCAATAGAAATAAAGAAGGGCAGAGGAAAGAGAAGGTGTACCTATTATTAAGAGAGGAGAGAGAAAAGATGTATGAATTCATATCTAACCAATTAAGAAAAGGGTATATTAGACCTTTAAAATTGTCTCAAATAGCATCAGTATTCTTTGTGGGGAGGAATGATGGGAGAAAGTGTATGGTTCAGGACTATAGGTATATTAATGAATGGACTATTAAAAATAATTACCCTCTACCTTTAATTTTAGAGATTATATAAAACATAGGTATAGAAAAGGTATTCATGAAGATGAACTTACAATGGGGTTATAATAATGTGTGGATAAAGGAAGGAGACAAGTGAAAGATGTCATTTACAACTCCAGAAGAGTCATTCAAGCCAACATTGATGTTTTTTGAATTAATGAACTCACTAACAATATTTCAGACCATGATGAGCAAAATCCTTCAGAATCTCATCAATACTGGAAAGGTAGCAAGTTTCATATATGACATAATCATAGGGACAGAGAAGAAAGAATAATATGATGAGATAGTGGAAAAAGTAGTGAGGAGATTAGCAGAAAACAGCCTTTATGTAAAACTAGAAAAATGCAAATAGAGGGTGTGGGAAGTCAGATTCTTGGGAGTAGTGATAGAGCCAGAAGGAATCAAGATTGAGGAAGAGAAGATAAAAGGAGTACTAGACTGGCTAACTCCACAAGAAGTTAAAGATGTACAGAAATTCTTGGGATTGGCAAATTATTATTGTCAATTCATTAAAGATTTTGCAGTGATAACCAGACCAGACCATTGCATGATATTGTGAAAAAGAACCAGAAGTGGAAATAGATAGAAAGACAGGAGAAAGCATTTAAGGAGTTAAAGAAGAGGTTTATAAGAAAACTGGTGTTAGTATCACCACATTTAGGCAAAAAAATGAGAATAGAAGTTGGTGTATTGGATTATGCTATGGAAGAGGTTTTATCTATAGTGTGAAGAGCAAAGATGGAGACTAGTAGCTTTTCTCTCAAAATCTCTAAATAAGATAGAGAGGAATTACAAAATTCATGATAAGAAGATGTTGGCAGTAATAAGAAAACTAGAAAATTAGAGATATTTATTAGAAAGCACAAAATTCAAGTTTGAGATCAAGATTCAACTTCATCTTGAAACATGTACCAGAAACAAAAATAGAGAATGTAGATGGGCTTGGTAGAAGACCAGACTGAAAAGTAGGAACTGAAAATGACAATATTAATCAAACATTAAAGAACAGTGAATTCATAATTTAGTTGAAGTAGTAATAGAAAGACCCAAATTAGATGTAGTAAATAGAGTTATGAGGAGAAGAATAGCAAATAAAGAGAGAACTAGTGCTGAAGAAGGGAAAGGTGTATGTACTGAAGAATAGGAAGTTGAGGGTGGAGATAATCCAGTTGCACCACAATGTGCTAGCAGCTAGACATAGAGAAAGATAGAAGACCATAGAGCTGGTAATAAGAAATTATTGGTAGCCAGAGATAATGGGAGATATAGGGCAATATGTAGAAGGATGTGATATGTGTTAGCTGATGAAGAATGGGATGGAGGTACCAGTAGGAAAGTTGAAGTTGAGTGAAGTATCTAAAAAATCATAGACATATTCAATAGTAGACTTTATTACAAATTTACCATTAGTAGTTGGAAAAGATGCAATTCTAGTGGTCTGTGATAGGTTGTCAAAAATGATGTATTTTGTGGCAACTACAGAAGGTATATTAGCAGAAGGGTTAGCAAAGTTGTTTCAAGATAATGTATGGAAGTTGCATGGGTTACTAGAGAGTGTGGTGTCAGATAAGAGACTACAGTTTGTAGCAGAAATGATGAAGGAGTTGAATAGAATGCTAGGAATTGAGACTAAACTATCAACATTGTTTCATTCACAAACAGATAGACAAATAGAATGGATGAATCAAGAATTGGACCAGTATCTTAGGTTCTTTATAGATTACAGACAAAAGAACTAGCCAGAATGACTAGCTTCAGCAGAATTTATAGTAAACAATAAAATACATTTAGTAACAAAAATATCTTTGTTTATGGTAAATTATAGTAGAGAAAATGAAAGGGGTATAGGAAGAAGTAGGAGCAGCACTTAGAAAAATACAAGAAGAAATGAAGCAACAAGCAAATAGGGAAAGAAGAGAAGTAAAAAAATAGAAAAAGGATAACAGAGTAATATTGAGTATAAATGACTTAGTATTCAAAAAAAGACTGGTGAAGAAACTGGTGGATAAATATATTGGTCTATACATTATTGAGAAAGTGATATCCACTAATGCAGTTAGATTATGACTGCCTACCTTGATGAGAATTTACCTGGTTGTGAACATTAGTCAAATAGTATAATATGAAGAACAAGTAGGAGAACAGAAAGTAGAGTAAGTAAAACTAGTAAAATGTCAGAGTTGAAAATAGTGGACTCTACTTTTCAATTTATTTCTACTTTTATTTATTTACTTTTATTTTTGAAACTAGGATTAGGAATTAGCATGACATCACCAGTCATAGTCATACAACAATATCATGGTCACACTATTACACAATCATATGTCATAGTAGAAGGTTCTGAAAGAATAATATTATACAGTATGTTATACATATATTAACCTTAAGACAAATACATGGTCATTTAGGGTAGGCTAGTGTAATAGAGCACAGACTATTAGTTGTAGGTATATAAGACAAACAATCCTGTACAGAGTTCTCTATTGAGTTCTCTTATGTTAACTTAATACAAGGTTTTTCTTATTGACCAACTCAATAGTCTTTAAGTTGTAACATAGAAGTAGAGGAAGTTAAGGAATGGAAAGTAGAGAAAATATTAAATAAATAAAAAATTAGAGAAATTATAAAGTATTTGGTATAATGGAAGGGATTTATGGGAGAGTATAACTCTTAGAAAAGGAAAGAGGATTTGGAAAATGCAAAGAAAGTAGTTATTAAACATGTAAAGCCTAAACACTAGCTTCTTTATTTAATATTTCTTTTTCATTTTATTTTTGATTTATTTTTCTATTTTGAAATTAGGGTTAGAGTTAGTGGTGATGTCACAATCATGCTGTCACATATCAGTCACATCAGATAACACAGTCATGGTAATAGTTATGAGAACATAGAAGGTTCTGGAAGGATGATATTATAACAATATATCTTATACATGTTAATCTTGAGATGAACATATGGTCTTTAGGGTAGGCTAGAGGAGTAGTAGCATGGACCATCATTGTTTAGTATATAAAATAGACATTCTTGTACAGAGTTTTCTATTAAGTTTTCTTATATAATTCTATACAAGGTTCTGCTTATTAAACAACTCTAAGGTCTCTAAGTTGTAATAGTAGTAGCTGAATTTGAGAGGAGGACAAGTGCAAAAGTAAGGCAATAGGAGAAGTCAGATTTAGCAGAAAAAAGAGACTTTAGAAGAGGAGAATTACTAGGGAAATATACAGCAAAGATATTGTATAGGTAGGATAATAAAAAGTTTAAGAAAGAATATCTAAAAGTTTTGGAGAAAAACTAGCAAAAATAGAAGTCAGTCTCTCTAGAGGAGAGACCTTGAAGGAGAAATAATATCAGAATTATGAACAATGGACTCTATTTTATTTTTATTTTTATTTTTATTTTTATTTAATTTTGAACTTAGGATTGGGGTAGCATGATGTCACATGTCACTGTCACATACTGTCACACAATGTGATTTGGTATTATATATCTATCACTGTCACACTATCATATAATCATGTGTTACAAAAGAAGATAGTAGAAGATTCTGAAAGAATAATATTATATAGTATAGTTATTTAGGGTAGGCTAATAGTAGTATAACACAGACCATCAGTCTAGAATATATAAGGTAGACCATTTTATACAGAGTTCTCTATCAAGTTCTCTTGTGTAAACTCTATATAAGGTTTCTTTCTCTGACTAATACTAAGATTATTGAATCATAACATTACCAGGCTCACTTTGCAAAAGAAAAGTGCATAGTAGTTAGGCCACTGAAATGTTATAATAGTTAGGCCATTGAACTTTTGAAACTACTTTGTAATGGGACTATAGACAGATAGTTAAAATATTAGAAGATACAGAATAGACACAAACTATTGTGATATATATCATGAATAGACAAACCAGCTAGACAAATTCAAGATAGTATTAAGATACTAGAAGAAATATTGGGATTATTGAGGATTATTGAAGAATATGCCTCAAAAATAAATAGAATTACAGAACTAGCAACACTGGAGACAGAAGAATTGTTGATAGCACCAGCACCAGCAGTATACAATGAAACAGAGCACACAGTTATGATAAAGAGTGTAGTTCCAGACCCAGGATAGTTTGATAGCAACTGGACAAAGTTTGAAGACTGGTAGAGAGGGATCCAATTATTTTTGAAGAGCAACAGAGTTATAACAACCAATGACAATATAACGACAATTCTGACCTAATTCAGAGGTGGTATTGCAGAAATATATGTGCAAAAGAAAATAGACCAAATAGAAGAAGAAAGAGATATCTAAGATTGGGATAATTTTGTTAGGAAAATCAAGACAGCATTTAGTGACAAGAGTAAAGCAGCAGATACCAAATGGAAAATCAAGTCATTTAGACAAGAAAAGAAACATATTACTGATTTTATGATTGAGTTTGAAGTATTATCCATGAAGACTAAAACTAATGATATATATGTAATTTTCTTGCTGAAGAAAAATGTTAGAACTGATATTATCAAGATGATACTAGGATACCCACCAATGGCAGTACCAGAAACACTTAAAGAATGAAAGATAGTAATTACCTCAGTTGGACAAGGATATGAATCTATGAAAAGTCAACATGGCTATAAAATGGAAACAGGAGTTATCTATAGAGATAGAGGAGCACCAATAGATATTGGGAAGTCAAGAGATAATTTTGATATAGATGGAAAACTAAGGTATTTCAACTATAACACACATGGACATATGGCAAGAGATTGTCAAAGGCTGAAGAAAGAAAAAGAGACTAGGAAATATTACAAATATAACAAAGTTAAACACCTTGTAAAAACTACAGATCAGGACAAAAGATAAAAAACAGGAGTATACAGGAAGATTTAGATAAAGAAGATGACAACAAGCAGAAGGATTTTGTTGGAGGTTTAAAGTAGATATAGTATAATGAATCTCTATACATAATAATTCCCAAAATTGATACATTATTCTGAATTTACAAGACAAAAAAAAGAAAATTGAATATGTACACAAATATCAAAACATAAAACAGAAAAGAATTACAGTTAAAAACACCAGTTGATTCTAATTGTACCTACACTGGAATTAACAAGCAGCTAGTAAAGAAAGAATGGATTAAGACAGAACTAAAGAACTAATGGACAGGTCATTTGAGTTGTTCAATGTAGATAGAACTAAGAATGGAGAAGTTACACAATTTATGCCACTGAAACTAAAAATTAATAAATATACAGAATAGATCAACATAGCAGTCACAGATTTAAATGATATAGACATGTTTTTAGGATACAACTGGTTAGTTAAACACAATCTAGAAGTAAATTAGAACATAGAAACTATATGGTTTATAAGATGTCTAAAAGAGTATCAGAATAGTAAATATTAGACTTGGTTTATTTTCATTCTCCTTCTCATTTTTATTTTCTCTTCTATCTATTTCTTATTTTAAGGGGTTAGTGTCAAGATTGTTGACAGTGGACTCTATTTTATTTTCTCTTTTCACTTTATTTTCTTTTTCTTTTTCTTTTTCTTTTATTTTTCCATTTTTAGAACAACTTGGGTTAGGGTTTATCAGTCACACCGTCACATCAGTCACAAGTTGATGGCATAGTCACAAGACTGATCACGGGACTTGAGAGAATGAAGATTCTGGAACAAAGTGATGTCATATAGCATGGACAACACATGTTGGCCTCATGTTATACTCATGGTCATTTAGGGTAGGGTGCACAGTAGCTAGCACAGACCATGGGTAACAGTATATAAGGTAGACTACTTTATATTAGGAACTCTATCAAGTTCTCTTGTGTTACTCAATATAAGAGTTGTGCTTTTATCCCACTCTAAGGATTTAAGTTCATAACAGTTAGGGTTAGGGTTAGTGTGATATCACAGGTCACTAGTGACTGTCACAGCTGTCACATGATCATATAACACAGAGAAGGTTATAGAAGGTTCTGGAACAAATAATATTATATAACATGGCAATAACATATTAGTCTTATAAAAAGTATATGTACTTTAGAGTAGGATAGTTATAGTGTATGCAGACTACAGTTTGTGGTATATAAAGTAGACTAGTTTGTACTTAGAACTCCATCAAGTTCTCTTGTGATTACTTAATCTAAAATTGTTCTTCTGTCTAGCTCTTTAGACTTAAGATTATAATAAAGGGTACAAAACACAATACCAGAATATATTATTTATATCAAGAACTAGAAAATCATAACCAACAAATAACCAGAATAAAGAATAATAAGATATAGAAAAGAAACTAGATTTAACCAATCCAGAGAATCTATTAGAGTATATTTGACTATTTATATATTTGTTCAATAAGAAGAAATTCAAAAAACTACTAGAATAAATACAGTGGGACCACAAAATTAATCTAACTAAAGATGCTCTAATATCAGAATTGCAAAGAATA
>JAJOHK020001884.1:0-11317 GCA_022457215.2 Leucocoprinus gongylophorus
GGAAGAGTGAGCAATGATAAAAGACAACTAGTATTGGTAGGAGTTCAACCTATATGAAAATTAGTTCAACCTATATGAAAATTTTACATCAACTACCTGATTAGGACTACTGATTGTGGGCCATATGGTTACTAAGCAGAATACTCCCCCTCACTTAAGATATTAGCTGTTAAGTGATAGAAGTAGAAGTAGATGACCTTAGAGTATCTCTAAGCCAAGAAATGGATGAAAATAACTGAATAAGACTTGACCAAGGTTTTTAGTCAGAATATTAGCAGGCTTCTCTTTTCCATCAATGTAATATGATTTAGCTTGTTCATCCTCAATTAGATCTCTTATGTAATGATAGCAAATATCAATATGTATGGAGTTAGATCTCAGAAAAGTGAGCTAAGATTACCATCATAGATATAAGGGGTTGGAACATTAAAACTGACCTTATTGAGAAGGTTTCTCATCCAGACAAGCTGACAGCTATAATTAGAAAGAGCTATGTATTTAGCCTCAATTAAAGACAGGGCTACTGTTTTTTGCTGGAGGCTTATCCAGGATATTACTTTACAAGCTATAAGAGTAAAGTAACCAGTCATAGATTTATATGACTCTAGATCTTGTGCCTAGTCTAAATCAGAGTATACTACAACAGACTCATTGTTGAGTCCATTATAAAATATTTGATACTTACAAGTATTAAGCAAATACCTGCAGAGATGTAATCTTGCTCAATAATGCTCATTTAAGGGATTTGCCATCTGTTGGACAAGTTTGATTATAGCAAATCCTATGTCAGAATGTGAGCTAATCATTAGATACATCAAAGATCCAACTATTTGCTAGTACTTTTAATAGAGGTTAGGGTTATAATGTTAATCATTGGATTTAAACATATGGTCCAATGACAGTGGAGTACTTGTTGGATTGGTTGCTATATTAAAGCATGCTAGAACTTTGTTCAAGTATTCAGATTGGTCTACAAAGATTTTTTAATCTTTGTAGTTATGACTTATACACATCCTAAGAAACTCTTTGATTTCTTCAAGGTCACAGCATTTCCATTTTATTATAAATTTTTACTTCAACTCCAAGAGAAGTAGAAGATCTTTTGAACCTATGAAACAAACATCATCAACATAGATGATTGTTATAACAAGCTCTCTAGTTTTTTTATCAATGAAGTAATATACATCAGCATTGGATTTATATTACTTAAATCCTAGAGCTAACATTGACTTAGTTATAGTCCACCACCAAGATAAGCTAGCTTGCTTAAGACTATATAATACTTTGTAAAATTGCTAGACTTTTTTTTCTTTGCCAGAAAGCTTAAAATCTTTAGGCTACTCCATGTAGATTTTCTCATCTAGATTATTATAAAAGTAGGCAGTTTTTATATCAATGCTATGGATATTCCAATTTTCAAGAGTAGTAATAGCTAGAAATAGGTATGCTATCTCATGATAGACAACTAGAGAGAATAATTCATCAAAGTTGATTCTTTTAACCTAAGAAAATCTTTTCACAATAAGTTAAGATCTGTAATAACCATCAGACTTAATGTTGAATATCCAGCAATTCTTAATTCCTTTTCTTTTCTTGGAGAGGTCTACAACTTTATAGACATTTCTGTTTTTAAGTAATTTTAGCTTCTCAAGATAGGACTCAAGCCACTTTTTTTGAATGTCAGCTAGCAATCTAGTGTTATCTCCAAGAATTTTGGGAATTGTAAAAGACTTTGCTGTATGTTGTGCTAAAAGAAAACAAATTTGCTCTACTCTCCCTCCTCTTGCAAGGTATACCAAGTAGTTAGTAATGGTTGGCTCAGCTGATTCATCTGTAGGAGATGATGTGTCTATTCTACTATTGTTACAACTCAGAAACCTTAGTGTTGGTTTGGGAGAAGAACCTTGTATAGGGTTTACATAAGAGAACTTGATGGAGAACTCTTTACAGGAACTATCCCTACTTATATATATTGTAACATTGGTCTGTGCTACGACTATGCTTCTCCTGCCCTAAGGTCTATGCTTCTACCTTATGTCCTATTACTCATCCACCATAAGACCACCATGTTGTATACATGTGCCCTGACATCATACTCCTTAATCTCTGCCATACATATGTGCACCATGTGTACACCATGAGGAACCGTTGTCCCTTGATGTTATCTCTAACTCTAACTTCTACTCTAGACTCTTCCCAATCCTTTTAGACCCTAAGTCCTTCCAGACTGCACTAGACTACTTCAGGCCTATGATGTAATATCATGTGACTTCCTAGTCATGTACCCCTATCTTTCTCTAGCTATAGACTAATAATTACCTAAGGTCCTAACCCTAACCCTAAAAGTCTGTCCATACTTTCGTATTATAACAACTATATTGTCAGATAAGTTATATAAGTAATCAACTTTATTTATCCTTACCATTCTAAATAGTGGATTATCAAAAAAATATTGTGTATTTTGATGGATTCTTTATGATTCCTGATAAGTATTTTCATGCTTATTATGAGCCATGTTGGAGTTAGAAAACCTCCTTCTTGACTGCTATAAAGAATTTTATAGGATATTGGTAGGATGTTCTTGTTCTCTATGAATATTTTCTTTTCAAAAGATATTTTAGTTTGATGCTTAGATTTTCTCAATTTAGAACCTTCTTGTGGTATCTGCAGAACAGATTGCAAAGGTTGTTGAGAGCTGAGTGGTTACATCTTAACATTAGAGTTAATTGTTGTGAACTTAAACCTTTAAGGTTAGATAAAAGAACAAACTCTTGTATTAGAGTAAATACAAGAGAACTTGATAGAGAGCCCTTTACAAAGTAGTCTACCTTATATATCTATTTAGATGGTCTATGCTAACTACTGTGCACCCTATCCTGAATGACCATGTGTTAGACATGGGGTCAACATGCAGTATATATATTGTATAACATCACTTCTTCTAGAACCTTCTATCTCTTTCCCTTATATCTCATGATTTGTGACCATTACTGTGACCAACCATCACTTTAACCCTAACTCTAGAGTTCTAAAAATAGAAAATGAAAATAAATCAAAAATAAAATGAAAATAGGAAAGAAAATAAAATGAAATTGAAGTCTATCATGTCAGAATTGCAAGAAATAGACTTAGTTCTTTTCCATTTTCTTCCTATTTCCTATTTTTCTTTTGATTTATCTTTTCTTTTCTATTTTTTGCACCTAGGGTTAGGGTTAATAATGACATAGGTCACATAGCACAAAAGAAGATTCTAGAAGAATGACATCATACTATGTGCTGACCTCATGGCTAACATATAGCCATTTAGGATAGGCTAGAAATAGCTAGCACAGACTATGAGGATTCAGTATATAAAGGTAGACTAGTCTGTACAGAGTTCTCTATTGAGTTCTCTTGTGTTACCACAATACAAGGTTGCCTCTTAATCCAACTCTAAGGGCTCTGAGTCATAACATATCATTTTTTAAACCTGACATTAATATTATTATTCTCTTTAATCTCTACTGTGAGTTTTTTAGACCCTGAAGAAGATGTGGATTTATAAGAAAGAGAAGGTAAAGAAGAATAAGTAGGAGGATTGTTTTAAATAGAAGAAATGAATGTGTGTGAAATAGGTACTAGAGTAGGTTTATTTTTTCCAGAAGGGTCAGATGCTGATGACTCTGTTTTTAGACTTATTTTGTCCAAAAAATTATTGTACAATTTATGCTCTTTTGCATAGAAGCCAGTATATTTAGGAAAAAGTCTCTTATCAAAGATAGTATATGTGGAGTGAAAAATGATATTTTCTTATATATGGCATATAAAGCAATAACTATTATTCTTATATTTAATGAATATTATTAATTAGTATAAACTTCAGTGAAGAGAAACATATAGGCTTCATAGCCAAAGACATAAAAGTATAATGTTTTAGGTTTGTTACCTAAGAAAATCTTCTGAGGTATTCTCTACTTAAGATATCTAACAGATATATAATTGTATATATAAGCTATAGCTGCTATTATAAATTCACACTACAAATCTAGTAGGCATGCTTTAAGTTACATTGATTATGCCTTTTTAAATAAGATATATTATAACTCAAGACCTTAGGGTTGGTCAATAAAAAGAATCTTATATTGGATTAACATAAGAGAACTCAATAGAGAACTCTGTATAGAATTATCTACCTAATATACTAAAAGCTAATGGTCTGTGCTCTACTACTTTAGCCTATTCTAGTATTAGAATTAAAAACAATGGACTTGGTTTCTATTTTATTTTACTTTATTTTCTTTTAGGTTTTATTATTAATCATAAGACAAAGAAGACAAAGTGTGATACTGTCACAGGTCACACAAGTCACATGCTCATATGACATGATGGAACAATGTAGAAGGTCCTAGAAGAAGAAGAAGTCATATGGCATGGTTAACACATGTTGACCTTAAGGCAAACATATGGTTGTTTAAGGTAGGGTTGAAGAAGTATAGCATGGGCCATCATTAGTTTGTATATAAGATAGAAAGTTGTATTAGAAACTCTATCAAGTTCTCTTGTGTTACTCAATATAAGAGTGTATCTTTTGCTTAAACACATAGCTTAAGTCATAACATTTAGATGACTATGTATTTGCCTCAAGGTTAATATATAGTATACATGCTATATGATATCATTTCTTTTAGATCCTTCCACTATTTTTTATTGTGACACATAATCATATGACTGTGTAACTATAATAACATCATGTGACATTTTGTAATAGTAACATATGATATCATGCTAAATTCTAACCCTAAGTCTCAAAATAGAAAATAACTTAAAAATTAAAATAAAAATAAATTCATTCTTTGCAATTCTGACACACATATTCACTATAATCTACTGTATCTTATTTAATCCTCATATAGTATTAGTCATTATCTCATATAGTAGTAAAAGCTTTCTCGTATTTTTCTTATTTTATCTTTATTGTTTTCTTAAGGATACCTTACTTATTTCTTTTGGTTATTAAATATATATAGTAGTAGATACAGTTTTATATCTTTAAAATCATAATACCTAGGTATGTTAGAGTTTTATTTGTTATGACTTAAGATTAAGGGTTTAATTAAAAGAAGAAACTTATATTGTTTAGCACAATAGAATTCAGTAAGGTTCTTAATATAAGTGTGTCTACTTTATATATCTCTAGTATAGTTTGTGCATATCTATATCTAGCCTACTCTAAATATTATAAGTTTATATAAATAAGATCATTATATTTTTATAATGTATACTATTACTCTTTTGCTATATTATAAGATATTTGTGACTATAACTGTAACTTTTCTAACTTGCATGATAATTATCATACCTTGTCACATCATCTTATCTCTTCTAAGTTTAAAATAAGAGATAAAGAGGAAAAGAGAAAATAAATAGAAAAATCCATATAAAAAATAGAAAAGACTTTAAATAAGAGACTAGAGCTGAAAAAGACATGTAAAAAATAGAAATTAAGTCTACTATCTTTGATTATAACACTATTTAAAAGTTAGGAAGTGAATATTTTAGATATTCCAAAAGTCAGTTTATAATAGATATTAAAATATTAGTATTTGTAATCTTTACTTGTAGACTAAGCCTATATAGTATCTATCTACTTCTTAGTAAGCTCTGTTCACTCTTAGTACTATATATATAAGGTAAAAGACTATAATTATGAACTTTGTTGTCAAACTCTCTAAGTTCACAGACTTTAATACAGTAATAATGGTTGTAAATTTAGTGTCTAAAAAACTCACTTTACCTCTATATATATAATAATCATTATAAAAAGTATAATAAGACTTTTCTTGTATAATGTCTGAAAACTATATAGTCTTTCTACTTGGATCATTTTTGATAGAGAACTACAGTTTGTTATCTAATTTACTAAAGAGTTGTACCATATTTTAGATATCAAAGTTGCTTTTACTATAGCTTGATATTTCTAATCAAATAGACAGACAGAGTGTATTAATCAAGAATTGGACTAGTACCTCTAACTATTAGTGAACAAAAGTGTTAGAGTTGTGAATATTGGACTAGACTTTACTTTATTTTTTTCTCTTTTATTTTTTTCCATTTTTTATTTATTTTATTTTTGAATTTCAGTTTTATTTTCTTTATTTTGGACTTAGGTAAAGAGTGTGATGTGATGTCACAAATTATAATACATATTACAGTCATAGATTACATAATCATGTAATAGAAAAAAGGTTATAGAAGCTTTTGGAATAGATAATATTATATAGTATAACAATAATATATTAGTCTTATGGAAAGCATATAGACTTTAAAATAGATTGGTTGTAGTATGCATACAAACTACAGTCTATAGTATACAAGATATATAGAAGAAAAGCCAACCTAGAAAACTGGAGAATATGACTTACTAGTCAAGAACTCTAATTCAATAAATATTGATGTGATAAGAAGACAAGACATTTGTTTTAACTACAAAGAAAAAAGATATACTAGCTTGTACTAGAAAACTTCATCAAACTCTCTTGTATTACTTAATATAAGAATGTATTTTTATTTTAACCTAAGGACTTAAGTTATAACAAAGTAACAAAGTGACTGGTATGATCTTCTACCTATAACAGTGTTTTAACACAGTAATTATATTTATGCCACTACTTGATAATGTCTGTTTCTTCTAAATATCAGTTACTTTCTAAGAATAGATTTTAAACTATGCTAATAAGAGTTGAAATTGAAAAATATTATAAAGTTTACTATATAGATGAAGTTTGCACTAGATAAAGTAAAGTTGGTTATTTACAAGTTTTAGAAAGATATGAAGCTCTACTATAACTAGTAATGAATCTCTATCCCAATTTTAAGCTTGATGATAAGGTATATCTTAAATTTGTAAATATTTAGACTATATGTTTTTCTGCCAAATTGTCTTGCTAATATCTTGAACTCTATATAGTAAAAAAGCAAGTAGAACATAGGATCTATTACTTAAAACTTCTATCTACAATAAAAGTATACTTGGTATTCAATGTTATCAAAATTATGGCCATATCTTGAGATTTAATCACTAACAGATGTTTATAACCTCTGCTCAATCCTATCCTTATAGATAGATAAGAAGAATAAGGAATTGAGAAGATTTTGGACAACTGTTGATACTGATAGCAATATTAGTATCTCATCAAGTAGAAGGACTTAAGTTTAGAAAAGAACTCTTGAAAGAATATCTCAAAAGTATTTGCACCAGTATCAGAAGTACAGTATGAAGTATATAATTTCTAACATAATGTTAAGCTTCCAAACAGTCGACAGTTCAACTTCCAGTAAAACCATTCTCTTTAAATAGACAGTTGTTAGTATGAAAGTATGACATAGCCAGGAGTGTTACTAGAGATAGTACCAGTTGCTTAGCTACATATCTTTATCAGACTGAACACTTTGTGAAGCAGAGTTTACTGAGTTCTTTAGAAATCTCATAAGATTGTTAAGACTCTGAGACCATGATATATAGTATAATACTTAGGTACAGCTATTTATATAGCTTCTATATAGAGATCATATATCTTAAAAGAGAGATACTGTCAGGAGTACAGTATGAAGTATATATATAGTACCAGCTAGATATCAAAGCTAAGCTTGACATTGTGTACTTTTAGTATAACTGGTTCAGTGGCTAGTCTATTCTTAACAACCAGACAAAGTAGTAGAGTTCTACTAACTTAACTCTAGAATCCTATAGTTCATTTGTACAGCTGAGTTCTTGGCTATCAAGTTTTATCTAGTCATCATTGCTTTGAAGTATAGCAATCTAGGAGAGAAGATATATATAAGACATATCTTTATCATAAGTTTAAGTATCCAAACTTTGCCAAACTCTATAGTGTTTCTGTTCTCTAGTAAACAATATCTCTCTATTTTTACTAAACCTCATAGTCTTTTCCAAACCAATATTACTACTTTCTATGGTTAAAATTTGCATTATATATCTCAATATCCTTGAGAAATTAAAGTGTTCAGAGTATGCCTATGCCTGAATATGTTAGTATGGAATAATAGAATAGGATATGCAGTTCTATTTTGTTAGTTTCTAGAGTCACTGTAATGATTAATAGAAATAGTTGAAAGTATTGGTATTAAGTTGCTAAAGGTGAAATTCTTGAATTAATTCAAGACCAACTATTGCAAAAACATTTGCCAAGAATATTTTTATTAATCAAGAATAAATGTTAGAGAATTGAAAACAATCAAATACTATTATAGTCTTAATAGTAAACTATGCTAACTAGGGATTAGATGACCTCAAAATCTTAAAGAAATTAACAAAAGGGCACCACCAGGTATAGAGCTTATAGCTTAATTTGACTCAACATAAGGAAACTTACTAGGTCCAGACATAACTAGGATTGACAGATTGATAACTTTTTTATGATTTTATGGGTGGTAGTACATGACCATTCTTAGTTGGTAGAGTGATTTGTTTGGTTAATTCTGATAACAAATGAGACTTTAATCTGCTAAATAGCTAGGCTAGCTTTGGCTGGTCTCTGGCTTCTTAGAGGGACTATCAGTGTCTAGCTGGCAGAAGTTTGAGACAATAACAGGTCTGTGATGCCCTTAAATGTTATGGGCTGCATATGCACTATACTAATAGAGCCAGCAAGTTTCTACACCTTAGCTGGAAGGTTTGGATAATCTTGTAAAACTTTATTATGTTAGGAATAGAGCATTGTAATTATTACTTTTCAATAAGGAATACCTAGTAAGCATAAGTCATCAGCTCACATTAATTATTTTCCTGCCCTTTGTATATACTACCTGTTGCTACTACTGATTGAATAGCTTAGTGAGATCTCCAGATTAGTGTTGGAGAGCTGGAAATAGCACTTCTTTACTGAAAAGCCAACCAAACTTGGTTATTTAAAGGAAGTAAAAGTCATAATAAGATTTCTATAGGTAAACTTATGAAAGGATCATTATTGAATAATTCTTAATGGGTTGTTGCTGGCCTCTTAAGACATATGTGCATATCTGTCTTAGACTCTTCTTATTATTCATCTATTCTATGCACTTCTTGTGGTCTTCTTTTAAGGTCAAAGTAAGCTTGGTCTTTCTAGACTTTTTGAGGTCTTAAGGAGAGACATGTTTGCTTTTGTTATAGATGAGTATAGTAGGAATGTCTTCTAGCAGGCAATCTATGCTCTGTGATTTAGTATCATACAACTTTCAGTAATAAATCTCTTGGCTCTTGCACTGATGAAAAATGCAACAAAATATAATAAGTAATGTAAATTGCAGAATTCAGTGAATTACTAAATCTTTGAACACATCTTACACTCCTTAGTATTCTGAGGAGCATACCTGTTTTAGTGTCAGTTATTTTTCAACCTATCTATGTTTCTTGCTAAGTGAAGCTTGGCTGTAGAGAGAAATATGTATAGGTCTTTTATAACTATATCATAGGTTGGCTTCTCTGAAATGCATTAGCAGAGCTGCTTGCAACCTTGCTATAGGCATGATAAATATTTCTGTGCCAAGCAGAGTTTGCCTCATTATGGTTTGGCTTTCAACACAGTCTGTAAAGACTTTTAACTGAGTATCTTGACCTCAAATTAGGTGGAACTACCTGCTGAACTTAAGCATATCACTAGGAAGAGCTCAAATTTAAAATCTGGCTGTTTTTGGCTGTCTGAGTTATAATCTAGAGAAGTGTTGTCCATACTAGACTATATACAAGTCTTCTAGGATAGAGTGTTATAGAATATAAGAATTCTATCTCTAACATGAACTACTAGTGCTTTTGTAGTGTACTCTTAAAGAGTTGAGTTGTTTGAGAATATAGCTCAAAATGGATAATAAATTCCATATATTGGTGAGAGACCAATAGTGAACAAGTATTGTGAGGAAAAGATAAAAATAACTTGGAAAAAAGAGTTAAACAGTATGTGAAATTGCTAAAAGAGAAATACTTGAAGTTAGTTGCATTAGCTAGGGATTAGCCTTGCTTCTTAGTGTGGTGTACTTCCTAGTTGACAGGCCAGCATTGTTATGATTCAAAGCTCAAGGGTTTAAGCAATGAACTAACTCTTGTATTGAGCGACACAAGAGAACTCAATAGAGAACTCTTCTACAAACTAGTCTACTTTATATAGCCCTACAGATGGTCTGTGCTCTCTACTGTGCACCCTACCCTAAACAACCATGTGTAGTCCATGAGATCAACATGTGGTGTCCATGTTGTATGACGTCATTTGTTCTTGAATCTTCTACTAAGTTCTCCCAAGTCTTGTGATTAGTCTTGTGACTTTGCCATCAACTTGTGACTAATGTGACAGCATGACCAATCAATCCTAACCTGAGCTGTTCTAAAAATAGAAAAAGAAAAGAAAGAAAAAGAAAAATAAAATAAGATGAAAAAAGAAAAATAAAATAAAGTCCACCGTCAATGATCTTGACAAGCATTGGTTTTGACTGCTAAAGAAAGACTTGGAAAATATGGCAGCTCTGGCTATGTTATAGCCTCTTATCAGATATAGTGGTTGAGACTGAGAAATGTAGCATGTTACAAGGCTGGAGCTATATTAGCTTATATTTATGCTTAGAATGTTGATATAATAGCTTTAAGTGACCTGTTTTAAAACATAGACCAAGAAATCTAACATATCTGCAAGTATTTGGGTGAAAAACACATGTGTGTAATGAAAGTGAAAGTTGAGATCTCTGTTATAGGGAGCATTGATGCCCAGACCAGAAATTTTTGGGATGGATCTGCAGTAAAGTATATATATTGGCACCCAAAAGACAGTGAACTATGCTTGAATAGGGTAAGGCCAAAGAAAACTCTGGTAAAGGCTCATAGTAATTCTGATATGCAAATTAATCATTAAATTCGAGTATAGGGGTAAAAGACTAATTAAACTATCTAGTAGCTGGTTTGTCACAAACTTCATTCAGCTTGTATCTCCACAACCAGTAGACTGATTTTCACAAACTAAGTTGCACTGGAAAGCCCCAAATGAGGGCTATCTGCACATATGCGGGAGATATAAAAGCAGCAACAAATGACTGAGATATCAGGATATCAGTAGCTATAAAAGCTTTGTCTGCTAATATCTCACGAACGGCTGAACGGATTCACACGATTGAACTTGCGTTGGAAAGCGCTCATCAATCCGTTTCCAACGATATATGATGCATCTCAAGGCAACAAGTATTGGTAGAGATACAAGCATATCAATGTAGTGACATAATTAGTTACCTTCTAAAATTAGCCTGACAGCTGCTATGACAGCTGACAGCTCCCATCAGGTACGAGTTTTGATCATGTGAT
>JAJOHK020001885.1:0-11315 GCA_022457215.2 Leucocoprinus gongylophorus
CATCAACCTACCTCTTTCTACTACTAACTAATGAGCTCTTACCATTTAATAATATTTTATTAAAGTTTCTGACTATATAGTTTTACTATTCTGTAGTTAGGTTGCCAAATGTTCTGTCTAATGTTCTGCTTGATTAGAATAGACTTTCAGATGCTTAGAGTAGTTATCATCTCTAAAAAATTTTATTTCTTAGGATTTTTCTAGAGGTAAGTCATATATATAATACTATTGGACAATATCACTTAAGATTTCCCTAGAGTTCTAACACTCTATGAACTCAGCCTAGTCACCCTAACATATCCTACTCTAAAGTTTATGTACTTTCTATAAGGCTGAAATACTATTGCTATACTATATGATATTACCTGCTTTAGAACCTTTTATAACCTTCTCTATGTTATTAAGACTTAAGCCCTAAAGTAAGAATGAAAGAACAATCTTGAATTGGGTAATCACAAGAGAACTCAATAGAGTTTCTAGTACAAAATAGTCTACCTTATATATGCTAGACTACTAGTCCATGCTATAATACTATTAACCTACCCTAAAGGACCATACTTTATTCTTAAGATTAATATATGTCAAACATGTTGTAGTGATATTATTTTTTCTGGAAATTTCCACCATATTCTATCATAATACATAATTGTATAGCTTGTAACAGTGATAGATGTGTGACAGTTATGTGTGACATCACACTAAACCCTAATCCTGAGTCTAAAATAAAATAAAATAGAAAAGAAAAAATAAAATGAGAAAGAAAACAAAAATAAAATAGAGTCTACTATTCATAACTCTAACATCATTCCTCTTCAAGGTTTCTCCTCCAGAGAAACTGACTTCTATCTTTGCTAGTTCTTTTTCAACTTCTTTAAATACTCATTCTCAAATCTTTTATTATCTTATCCAAACAAATTTTTTGCAATATACTTCTCTAGCAACTCATTCTTTCTAAATTTATCTATATTTAGATTCAACTTCACTTTCCACTCTTTGTCTAATCCCTCTTGTTATATAACTTCTGCTTCTATCCTTCTTTTAAATTCATCTACTAACTTCTTTGCATTTTCCAAGTTTTTCTCCTTTTCCTATATATTATTTTTAGCTATAAATGTCAAGAATGCAAGAAGTGGACTTAATATTTCTTATTTTCATTTTCTTTTTGATTTATTTTCATTTATTCTATTTTTAGAAATAGGGTTAGGGTTAGGGTGATAAGATTATACTGAAGGTCACATCAGATGGCATAGTCACAAGTCACATGATACATAGAAGGATATAGAACATTCTGGAAGAAATGATGTCATATAATATGTGATAACACATATTGACCTTAAGGCATACACATGGTCATTTAGAGTAGGCTAGAAATAGCTCGCACAGACCATTAGGTATTAGTATATAAGGTAGACAATCTTGTACAGAGTTCTCTATCAAGTTCTCTTGTATAAACCCTATATGTCAAGATCATTGACAGTGGACTTCATTCATTTTTATTTTCTTGTATTTTACTTGTCTTTGTCTTTTATTCTTTATCTTCTATTTTTAGAACAACTCAGGTTAGGGGTTATCAGTCACGCCATCACATCAGTCACAATTTGATGGCATAGTCACAAGACTGATCACGGGATTTAGGAGAATGAAGTAGAAGGTTTTAGAACAAAGTGACGTTATACAGCATGGACAACACATGCTAACCTCATGTAATACTCATGGTCATTTAGAGTAGGATGCACAGTAGTTAGCATGGACCATGGGGACTAGTATATAAGGTAGACTACTTTGTACTGGGAACTCTATCAAGTTCTCTTGTGTTACTCCAATACAAGAGTTGTTTCTTGACTTAACTTTTTGAGTCTTGATTTATAACACTATACAAGATTCTTCTTTTGTCCAGTGCTAAGGACTTGAGTTGTAACAATAAACCTCTTCTAGCATACCAAATACTTTATTACTCCTCTTACTTTTCTTTTATTCAGTATTTTTTCCACCTCCCATTCTTCTACTCTATTGATCTTAACTGGTTTTGACTTCTCCATCCTTTGTTCTTTCATTGGTTTTCTATACCTAACAATCTCACTAATATTCACCATCAGATAAATCCTCATAAAGACTAATAGCTTTAGTTCCACTACATTCTTCAACACTACTTCTTCCACCAAATAAGATTTCACATATCTCTCTGTCAACTTTTTTACTGATCTTTCTTTGAATACTAAGTCTTTTGTACTCAGCATTACTTTATCTTCTTTCTTCCACTCTTATACTTCTTTTCATCCTCTATCTGCTTATCTTTTCATCTCTTCTTATGTCTTTCTCAATACTGCTCCTACTTCCTCTTATACTTTCCTTATTCTCTTTGTAAATTCTGTTGCTTTTTCTATTTTTCCTTTCCTTCTAATATTTGCTCCTATTTTTAACTCTCTTCCATAGTTTGCCATAAAAGGCAATACTTTTGTTGCCAAATAAACCTATTTGTTCACTACAAACTCTGCTATTACTAACCATTCTGGCCAATCCCTCTGTCTATATTCTATAAAGAATCTTAAGTACTATTCCAACTCTTGGTTTATCTATTTCATCTGTCCATCTGTTTGTAGGTAGAATACCATCAACAATCTTGTTTCTATTCTCAACATCTTATTCAACTCTTTTATTAACTCTACTGTAAACTAGGGTTCTCTATTACTAATCCTAATCATACTTTCTAGCAACCTATGAAGCTTCTACACATTATTTCTAAACAATTTCTTCACTGATATCCCTTTCATCATTACCACAAAATGTACCATTTTTGACAACCTATTACATACTACTAATATCACATCCTTTCCTGCTACTAATAGTAACTTAGTAATAAAGTCTACCATTAAGTGTATCTATACTTTCTCCAGTACTTCATTCATTATCAACTTCTCTGCTAGTGCCTCTGTTATATTTTTCATCCTTTGGCATAAATCATATCCATTCACATATTTTCCAACATTTTTTGTAACTCATGACCACCAGTAATTTTTCATAACTAACTTCATTGTCTTCTATTTACCCTTATGTCCTGCTACTGGTATATCATAATGTAACTAGATTATCTCTACTCTTAGTTCTTTATCTTTTAGTATATACACCTTCTCTTCCTTCAATACCAAATCTCCCTCAATCTTCCATTCATCACCTCTTAGATTTTTTACTTCTGCTCTCTTCATTTCCTCTACTACTTTTACCACCTTTTTATCTTTCTCTTTAGCCCTTTTTATTTTTTCTACTATTTCTGTTTCTGGTCTCTCTACTACCATTTCTCATATCCATTCTTCTTTTCTCAACTTCTGATTTTTGTTATATTTTTTCCATCCCAGTCTTCCAATCTAGTCTCCTACTTAGTCCATCTGTCTTCTCCATTTTTACTCCTAGCACATACTTTAAAGTAAAATTAAATCTTGACAAATATAATACCCATCTATCTTGCCTCTAATTTAACTTCATGATTTGATAAAGTAATCCAAATTTTTGTGATCAGTCTAGACCTTAAACTTGACTTTCATGTCTTTTAACAAATATCTCAAATTTTCTAAACCTCTAATCACTGCCAACATCTCCTTATTATGTATCTTGTAATTTCTCTCAGTCTTATTGAGTGACTTTGAAAGATATGTCACTAACCTCTACTGTCCATCACTACACTTCATCAACAATACTCTTCCTGTAGCATAATTTAATGCATCCATCTCTATTCTCATTGTACTATCCAAGTTGTTATGACTTAAGTCCTAGAGTAAGGATGAAAGAATAATTTTGGATTGAATAATCACAGGAGAACTCAATAGAGTTCCTAGTATAGAATAGTCTATCTTATATATACTAAGTTACTGGTTTATGCTACAGTATTATTAACCTACCCTAAAGAACTATGTGTCATTCTTAAGGTTAATATATGTCAAACATGTTGTAATAACATTATTCTTCCAGAAGTTTCCACTATATTCTATTGTGATATGTGATCTTGTGACTTGTAACCATGACAGCATTGTGTAACAGTAATTGATGTGTAACAGTTTATGATATTTACATATGATGTCATACTAAACTCTAACCCTAAGTTAAAAATAAAATAAAATGGAAAGAAAATTAGAAAGAAAAAAAACAAAATAGAGTCCACTATTTGCAATTCTGACATAAATTTGGTGCCACTAATATTGGTTCTATTGTAAACCTTTTCTTTAACATCTTAAACAACTTCTCTTGCCTAATTCCCACTTCTATTTCTATTTCTTTCTTGTCAACTCATATAATGGTCTTACTATCTTTGCAAATCCTTTCACAAATCTTTTATAGTAATTTGCCAGCCCCAAGAACTTTTGTATGTCCTTAACCAATTTAGAAACTAGCTAATCTAACACTGCTTTCACTTTCACTTTCACTATTTTTATTTCTTCTAGTCTAACTACAACTTCTAAAAAGTCTATCTCTCTTACTTTCCACTTATACTTCTCTGGCTTCATATATAAATCATTCTCCTTCATACTTCTCAATATTTCTTCTACTATCATATTATTTATAAAACTTCCTACCTTTCCTATATTAATCAAATCTCTCAGTAACTTGTTTATTATGGCCTGGAATGTGGCCAGTGAGTTTGTTAATCCAAAAAACATAACTGTTGGCTCAAATGACCCTTTTGATATTATAAAAACTGCTTTCCACTCATCTCCCTCTTTTATTCTCACATTGTTATAGCCCTATCTTAGATTCATCTTTGTAAACACCTTTTTAGTTCCAATGTTCTCAATAGTGTCCAAAATAAATGGCAGTGGATAATTATTCTTTACTGTCTACTCATTAAGATACTGATAGTCTTGTACCATTCTTTTCTTCCCATCTTTCTTTCCTACGAAGAATACTGATGCAGTCTGTAGTAACTTTAATGGTCAAATATATTCCTTTCTTATCTACTCTTGAATAAACTCCCTTACTTCTTCTCTTTCTTCTCTAGACAAGAAATAAACTTTCTTTTTTCTTGGTACAAATTCTTTCTTCAAATCTATTATATAGTCTTATATTTTCCTTATTGGCATTCTCTCACTTACTTTCTATCCAAATCTGCCTGTGAAATCCTTCCAGCACTAACTTTTTTACTTCTTTTTCTGATCTTGTTGCTTTTTTTTTCCTTATCCCAAATTTTCTATTCTTCCACTACTTTCTTCACATCTATCATCTTACTTTCTTTTGATTTTTCTTCTTTTTCTCTTTTACCTTTTTCTTCTCTTCTCTTCTTTCTTTTTCTTTCCTTCTTCTTTCTATTTTTGACACCCTGGTTTTTCTTGCTTTAGTCTCCACTACTTCCTACATTCTTCTGAACATCTTGTCATTTTCACTTCCCCTATTTTCCAATTGATCTCAGAATTATGGCAAGCTAGCCATAGTATTCTCAAGATTATACTCTACTTTTGTCTACTAATCACATCTATCTCTGTTCTTTCTCTATACTCCTGATAATAAATACTTACCTTCATAGTATTTTCTATCAGCCTCTTTTTATTGAATGTTCTGTCCACATTTCTTATATAAATAGGCTTCTCTATTTTTTTTCAATTTAAATCTCTGCTTTTTTATAAATTTAAAACTTATTACTAACTCTGTCACCCCACTGTCTAATAATACTTCTACTGTAATCCCCTCCTGTATATCTATTCCCTCCAACCCAATCTTCACCATCACTTCCCTCAATGCTTTTTTTCTTCTATTGTCTTTCTATCAGAATTGAAGACAATAGACTTTTAATGTTTTCTTTTTTTCTTTAGAAGTATTTTATTTAGACTTAGGATTAGGGTTGGTATGATGTCACAAGTGATGGTCACAGTCACACAATCACAAGAAATACCATAAAAGGTTCTAAAATAAGTGATATTATACAATATGACAATTACATGTTGGTCTTATGGAAAATACATGTACTTTAAGGTAGGTTAGTTGTAATGTGTGCACAAACCATGTCCTGTAGTATATAAGATAGACTATCTTATACTATAGACTCCATCAAGTTCTCTTGTATTAACCCTAATATAAGATTTTTCTTATTGATCTACTTTAAGATCTTTGAGTCATAACACTTTCTTACTTCTACTGTTTTTTTCTTCTCTTTCTTAAAATTATATTTTTATCTTTTCTTACTTCTTTCCTACTCACTTCTCCTATATTTATTATTCTACTTTTCAACATTTCAAATCTGTTTGAGTATTGCAGTGTTGCAACCTTCTTTTCCTGCCCTACTTTATAATTTCTTGCTATATGTTCCTATCTATCACAACCAAAACACTTTCTTTTCTACATCACCTTTTCTTTATTCTTCTACCTATGTTTTTCCCTTTTCTCTGGTTACTACCACTCTTTTTCTACTTGTCTTTCTTTATTTATTCTTATCTTCTTAATTCATCTCCATTTCATCTTCTTTCTCCTATTTACTCTCCCTTATATTTCTATCTGTTATATGCCAAGTCTATCCATTCTAAAAAAATATCTCTGTAGTGATGAATGCAAACAATTTAGGTATCTAGTCTTCTATAATAAAGATACTTACTTCTATTAAATTTGGCCTTTCATGCTAGCATTCTTCTATCTGATCTCTTTTAGTATTTTATCACTGAAACCTTTGCTTAGAGCTATATACTAAAACTCTCTAGCATCTCCTATATATCTGACTTGTATTTAAGACTAGTAGTTATAATATAATTTGCTAGTCTAATAATCAATGAAGATAAACTTTTATTGAACTTAATTCCTAGTGTTTAACAGTGACATACCAATATCAGCACTTACTCCTGCTTTGGACTTTATTTAATCCTCTGAAGTTGTGACCATATAACAAACAGATGGCACAGTATATAAGCTGAAGCCAAGATTGTTCTAACAAGTCTACATCATTGAGCTCCTAACACAGAGTTTTCCATATTCTATACATTTCCAAGCCAATCCCACAGGCTTTCACTTTCTAGTATAAACTGCATCTGATAGTATTATCAAACTTCCAAGTCTGCTGTCATTTTGAGTAGTTTTGTCTGTTAAATTCTTTGTTGCAGTTCTGTTTGTAAATCTCTTCAAAAAATCACATTTCAAAGTCCAATAGCTTTCTTATACTGTAACTCTTCAACCCACTCAGGGTTAACTCCAGTTTCACCACTTGGAATACTCTTCAATACAATTTCATATTTCAGTAATAATTTTGCTAGGACAAATCTTCCAAATGCCTCATGATACTCAAGATATATTCATTAAAGAGGCCAATTATATTTAAGGTCTTTAAGATCTTCAATTTGTACTATTTAACTTGCTTGTACAGCTTTGCCTATTTCTAGCCCAAGTATTGTTTCTACAAATAATAATCCTAATTGGAAGAATGCTTCCACTACTAACCTAGCTACTAATAAACATAACTTTTCTACTTGCTCACAGTCAAAACTTTAGTGCAGCAATAATTCAACTAATGAACAATTAGCTGATATACTTGGTCATATTGCAAATACACTTACTGTTAATCAAACTTCTGGTCCTAATTCTAATCAAAGGGAAACTAAAGCCTATATCTCTAATACCTTTAGTAGTACTAAGTCTAATAAGCTCAATAATTTTTGTACAAATCCTATGCAATTTGATATAGACATTGTGAAAATTAACTTTGTAATGACCTATCTTACTAAAGTCATCCAGAATAATTAGGATATCCTACAAAACTAGCTTTCCAACTGAAACCTTTTTATTAACAAATTACATTAACACTTTGTGTTAGGAACAGACTAGCCACTGAACCAGTTATGCTAAAAGTGTACAATGTCAAGCTCAGCTTTGACATCTGGCTGGTACTATATATGTACTTTATACTATACTCCTGATAGTATCCCTCTTTCAAGACATATGGTCTCCACATAGAAGTTATATGAATAGCTGCACTCAAGGGTTATGCCACATATTATGGTCTCAAAGTCTTGACAGTCTTATAGGGTTTCTAAAGGACCCAGTAAACTCTGCTTCATAGAGCATCTAGTCTAATAGAGATATGCAGCTAAGCAACTAGTACCATTCCTAGTGATACTCCTGGCCATATTACACTTCTATACTAACAACTGTCCATTTAAAAGGAATAGTTTTACCAGGAGTCAAACTACCAACTGTTTGGAAGCTTGATATTATATTAGAAACAGACCAGCCATTGAACCAGTTATGCTAAAAGTATGCAATGTCAAGCTTAGCTTTGACATCTGGCTAGTATTATATATATACTTCATATTGTACTCCTGACACTTTGGTCTTTTGGACTCTATCAGTAAAGTAGCTACTATACTGAATAATCTTTACATGAAGTCTAGTGATAAGATCTTCACTTATAATATGAATATATCTCTCAATTAGATTAGGGGAATAGTATTTTGTACTATCACTATTATAAGAAACTCTCTAATCAGATTCAGAATCCTATCTTTACCTGAGAATAAAGTAAGCCTATCTTGTTTTAGGATATATACTTAAATAATGACAATTGATTACTACTACTAAAAATATGACTATAAATACTACTATATAAGATAGGTAGAAAAGGAGACTCTTGAGTCTTGCTCTTAGAAGCAAGATAAGGCTTTCTTTACTAGCAATATTACAACCTTCCAGAACAAGGCAAATATATCTTCAGTGGTTTCATCTGCCAAACCAACATGTTGTCTTCTGTGTTGTGGCAACCACTAGATACAAAGTCCAATAATCACACAAATGAGTAAAGCTCTTAGTAGGCTATTATCAAGTTCACAAACAGTGGACTTAGTTTTTCTTTATTTTCATTCCTATTTTCATTTTTCTATTTTTAGAACATAAGGTTAGGGTTAGTGATGGTCACAAGTCATAAGACACATGGAAGGATGTAGAAGGATCTGGAAGGATGACATCATATAATGTATGATATACATATTGACCTTAAGGCATACATATGGTCATTTAGGGTAGGCTAGAATTAGCTCACACAGACCATTGGGTATTTGTATATAAGGTAGACTATCCTGTACAGAGTTTTCTATTGAGTTCTCTTGTGTTACTCTAATACAAGGATTATTCTTATTTCTAACTCTAAGGAATAAGTTTATAACAGCTATTAATGTAGGGATCACAAGAGAACTCAACAAGGAGTCTCTGCTGAATTACTACCCTATTTATATAAATTACACATGGTTCATGCTACTTAATAATTACCCTACCCTAAAGTCCATGTATCATCCATGAGTACACCATATGTATACTATGTGGTAGTAATATAGCTAACATACTCCTTGACATCATCCATCTAAACTACTCTAGTCTGCTCTAGGCCTATGACCTCACATCATGTGATATGTCATGTGACTGCAGTGTCATGTGCCTCTTTATTGTCAATAAAAAGAAATATAAAATCAAGAAAAATAGATAAAAGAAAAAGAAAAATGTTAGTTCTTATATGCATCATAACATTTTGCTCACAAAAAACAATCTAATTTTTCATGGATAGACCTCTCCTTCAAGTTAACTAGCAACAAGTATAAGAAGTATCTTGAAAATAATCTATGCCTCTATTGTAGTACAAGAGACCACAAGTTGAACTCTTATCCTAAGAAGCAGACCATAGTTACTTCTAAAGGCCATAGTACTTCAGTAGTTGCTAATTCTCCTACAGCTATTTCCAAGAAACTCTTAGAAAAATAGAGAGTGACACTCAAGACTTGGTACAGACTGAGAGTTATATTGAACTTTCTTATATAATAATGAGTCTGATTTAACTCAATGTATCCACTCTTTCTGATTCTTACTCTCTCTTTGTTTCTCTTACTTCTTCCTTAATTCTTGTTAAGGATTACCTTAATAAAATTCCATTTTGAGCTCTTATTAACTCTAGGTCTACTTATTGTTTTATAGACTCAAAATTTGTGGATACTTACCACTTGAAGACATTTGCAACCCTGCTAGTTGCTCTTCACTTGTTTGATAGTTTATCAAACAACAACATTTCTGAAATTGCTAATTTACCTATAATCTTTTCTACCAGTAATTGTATAAATCTGAACTTCTATGTCACTCTGCTTGATTTTTTCTGCTCTTTAGTTCTTAGATAAAACTAGCTTACCTGACACAATTCACTGATTGACTAGATAAATGGGTTGATAAATTTCCAACTATTTTTGCAGAAAATTTAGCTTCTTCTTGTATTACAGCCAATATATCATTGGTATCTCAGTTATCTTCTAACATTTTTCTACAATCATTGAACTCTGTAATTTCTATATCTATATCTAAAGTCTCTATATCTATCTTTGAGTAATCTAACATTACTATCATTGGTACTGCAACATTCATGTATGCATCAAAACTTCTAGGTTCTAGCAAGTTTCAACTCTGATTTTGCTTCTTAGACATCCAGGCTAACTCTGTATAACTTGCAGAGACTTCTAACCTCTCCAATGTTCTTTCTGAGTATCACAAATTCACCAATGTTTTTAGTAAAACTAAAACTGAAGTCTTTGCTCCTCATTATTCTTATGACCTTCAAATCAACTTGGAAAAGGGTGCTCAACCTTTGGTTGGTACTATATACTCTTTTTTGGCATCTAAACAAGAGGCTCTAAAGAAATTCATTAAGGAAAACCAAGAGATAGGTTAAAAGAGGAACATTGTATTGAGTTAACACAAGAGAACTCAATAGAGTTCTAAGTACAAAGTGTCTGTCTTATATACACTAGGCTGATGGTTTATACTATACTAAACCTAGCCTATCTTAAAGAGCATATATACTATATACTATTGACATGTGATATAATATTATCATTCTGGAATCTTTTATGCCCTTCTGTGATATGTGATTGTATGACCATAACTGTGATTGTATCATATGTGATATCATACTAATCTCTAGTCCTAAGTTTAAAATGGGAAATAAATAAAATAAAGTTTACTATCTTCAACTCTAACATATTTCTCTACTCCATCAACTTTAATTGGTTTTGGTTCTTCTATATTTTGCCTCTTCACTAATTCTCTATACTTTACAATTCTACTAACACTCACTAATGAATTCTTATAGAGGTTAGTAGTCTTAACTTTACTATATTCTTTGATACTACTTTACACTCAACATTATATTATCTTTCTATATCTCAACTTCTTTTTATCTTCTATCTGCTTATTGTTTATTCTCTTTCTATACTTTTCTCAATACTATTCTAGCTTTCTTCTGAACTTTTTTCATTCTTTTCACAAACTCTATTGCTTTTACTTTTACTTTCCTCCTAATATCTATCTCTTAAATCTCTCCC
>JAJOHK020001886.1:0-11309 GCA_022457215.2 Leucocoprinus gongylophorus
ATCATATCATGTGACATGTCATGTGACTGCAATATCACGTGCCTCTTCATCATCCCTAAAAAGAAAAGAAAAGAAAAACAAAATTTCTATAAAGTCAGAAAATAAAATAAAATAAAATAAAAATTGTTCATGTCCAGAGCGTCTCATAACATCTCCCAGTTCAACCTTGTTATCAGATTTCACCCTGATTATCTTGGTACTAAACTAGACGCTCTCACTAGATGATGGGATATCTATCCTAAAGGGAGGAATACTGGCTATGCCATAGTCAACTCTCACAACTTCAAGCTCATCTTTACTCAAGAACAACTTGCAGCCTTTGTATGAGCTACAGTCCTTCTTTCCCCTTCTCTCTGTGCAGCTATAGCTACAGTCATGGATCTGGACACTTTACATCAAGACATCCTCTTGGCTCTCCCTAGTGACCCAATTGCTACAAAACACATCCCTGCAGATAGCCAGTGGTCTACAGACCCAAACAGTCTACTCCTTCTCGACAACAGAATTTATGTACCATCTGCTGGTAACCTCCATATATGTGTTCTCCAGTACAATTATGATCACATCCTTGCTGGACATTTTAGTCAAAACAAAACACTGGAATTAGTCCATTATGGATACTCCTGGCCCAGCCTCTGTGCTGATGTACAACAATTCTGCAAGTCCTGTGTCACTTGTATGCGATTCAAGCTACAATGTTATAAGCCCTATGGATCTCTCAAACAACTCCATATCCCTGAATGACCATGGAATTCCATTTCTATAGACTTTATCGAGAAACTTCCATCATTTTCCAGGTTTAACATTATCTTGATTATAGTCAACTGGCTCACCAAGCAGATGATCTTCATCCCTGTCCATGACACCATCACATTCACAGACTTAGCATATTTGTTTGTTCTTCATGTATTCTCCAAACACAGCGTTTCTTCCCATGTCACCTCCGACAGAAGCTCAGAGTTTGTGTCAAACTTCTTTTGATCTTTAGGTACTACTCTCAACATATGGCTTTATTTCACTTCAGGCTACCATCCCAAAGGTGATGGACAAACTGAACACACAAATCAGACTCTCGAGCAATACCTCCATATATATTGTAACTACCAGTAAGACAACTGGTCCAAACTCCTATCTCTCGCAGAGTTTGCCTACAATAATGCTCCAAGTGCTACTACCAGTGTTTCCCTATTCTTCGCTAATAAGAGATATCATCTGAACATCACTGTTCACCCCAAATGTGATATTGCTTCCTTCCAAGCCTGTGAGTTCGCTGTAGATCTTAATGAGTTACAGAGTATTCTCAAAGCTGAAATCTCCATAGCCCAACAGTATTATCAGAAATCCGCTGATGTATGACATTCCCCTGCTTCTGATTTCAAAGTAGGTAACAAAGTTTTTGTCAAGGCCAAGTTCTTCCAAACCACTTGGCCTTTAAAGAAACTCTCCAAAAAATATCTCAAACCCTACAAAATTATTGCCTAGCCTAGTACTCTACTATTCACTCTCTGCCTTCTAGAGTCTATGTACTTTGTTCATCTAGTCTTCCATGTATCCATGCTTGAACCTGCTACATCCAACACTTTCTCTAAGAGAATACAACCAGCTCCTGCTCCAGTTATAATTGATGGAGAATCCAAATATGAAATTTCTCAGATAGTGGATTCTAAAATCAATTGCTGACAGACATGCAACTCCTGTACAAAGTGATCTGGCTAGGATATGAAGATACTGGAGATAAATCAGAATGGATTCCTACAACGGAACTCACTCATGTTGCTGACTTGGTATCTGATTTCCACATCATATATTCTGCTAAGCCTGGTCCTCTCCCATTGTCTTGATCATGCTGTTACATTTGTCTCCTATCTCTGCACATTTTCCAACAGGGATTTCCTTTACTAATTTCTTAGTATATTCTGTTCACTTATTTTCATTAACTCTCAGCTTCTGTGTACTTTTCAAAGTTTCTTTTTAAAACTTTCAAACTTCTTTTGATTTTATTTTCTTGATTCTCTTACTTACACATTTAGATCACAAAAAGGGAAATAACATTTAAAATAAAGTATAAAGAAAACAAAACCACTATACTGACAGAAGGCAGACAATGGAGTTCCCTCCTTCTGACTTTCTCTGGAGCCATTCTCAGACCCCCTCTCTTCATCTCTGCTTTCCTCCTTTCCATTCTCTCCTTCTGAGCCCCATCTCCACTCTATTGCAGCCCTAATCCTCTCCAACTGGGCTGTGTTCCTCTTTTGGCCCTCTACAAAGTCCCAAAGAGACCTCCTGACTCCTTGATACTTCTCCATGAGTTTCTGGAGTATCTTTTTGATGGCACTTAAAACCCTGCTATAAGTGGGGATTATGGCTGGGGTATTGGTGTTAGTATGGGGTACACACCACTGTTTAGGGGTGATGCATGATGTACCCAGCACATGTGAGGGATCAGCTATGAAAGAAAAAATTATTAGAAAAATAATCATAAGTATAATAAAAAAAATACTTACCTTGAGGGGTATACCAGGCAATCTTGCCTAGTGCTCATATACCTCTCACAGAGATTAGTACCTCCCATCTTCACTGTGATACCTCTGTAGTACTTCCCTGGTTGCTTCCCTCTAGCCTTCTTAGAGGACTATTACCCCTTCTCATCTCCAGCAGCGATCTCTTTACATTTGGATCCCACGACCTAGAATCCTTCAGTCCCCTCCAATAGAGCAGCTTCTTCCTCTAGCACTTTGTCCTGGAGTCGTTGGATATACTCCAATGTCTTCTTCTTCTGCAACCTTCTGTCTCTCAGCCTCTTTCTTAGCTTTAGCCTCTTTCTCTTTCCTGGCTTTCTGAGCTGTATGCTCTGTACAATAGGCCTCTACTGCCCTTTGCAAATGAAGAAGAGACTGTTGCTCCTCCTCATGCCATCACTGCATTTTCTGGCATTGTTTCTCAAGCATTTCAGTGTCATTTTGAGAAATGTTGGAGGAAGTAAAGAAAGATATAATAATACAGAAACAAGAGCAAAAAACTTCTTTTTTCATTTATATATTGTTGATCTAGGTACTATTACAGGATTTTCAGATAAACCCAATAGAACCTTGAATAAACTCAATAGGATTTTGAAGACTCAGTTCTAAGGGGGAAATACTATCATATACAAGCTCACCTGTCTGGAAATTATATCCCCACAGTGATATTATTTCCAAATTATACAAGCCTGCCTTCCATGGCAGCCACCTTTCTCACAACATATCTTATAGTAGTACTGCAACTCTCTAGATATTCTATCTTCCATGGCAGAGATACTCCTATTCAACTCGGTCTTCTATGACAGAGTTACTCCTGTCAGTGTCTCAACACTAAAACCTCTGCTCAGAATAATAGGAGTTTTACTACTGAAACTCCAAGCATCTCCTATACTATCCATTTGTATATAAGACTAGTAGTTATACTGTAATTCACTAGTCTGATAATTGACAAAGATAATTCTTATTGAGCTTGATCTCCAGTGTTTAATAGCAACACACCAAATCAGTACTCACTCCTATCTTGGACTTCTTCCTATCATCTGAAGTTGTGACCATGCAGCAGACAGATAGTGCAGCACATAAGCTGAAGCCAAGGTTGTTCCACAAGTCTGCTTCACTCTGAGTCTATTCTGTGGACTTTCACTCTAGTGTGAACTGCATCTGACAGGATAGTATCATTAAAGGTTGAAATCAATAGACACAAGAAACATCTTGAAGTAGTAGTACTAGATCTTAATGGCATGGACATATTTCTGGGACATGATTGGTTGGTCAAGCATAACCCAGAAGTAAATTGGAAAGATGGCAAGATCAAGTTTACAAGATGTCCAGATTTATGCAGAATGAAACACCAAGATATTGAGTTCAAGATACAGAGGATACAGGCAAAGGAAACATCATAAAAAGACAAATCAAATATAGGCAAGAAACCAGATCTAACAAACCCAGAAGGTTTATTAGATTACATTTGATCATTCATATATTTATTCAATAAGAAGAAATTTGAGAAGCTACCAGAAAGAAGAAAATAAGATCACAAAATAAATTTAACAAATGAAGCACTAAAGAAGCTTAATGCTGAAGCCTATGCAATGACTATAAAGAAAGAAGAGGCTTTAAACCAATGGTTGAACAAACAGTTAAAGGCTGGACTTATAGTGGAATTAAAGTCAAGATATGTAACATTATGTTTTTACATTCCAAAGAAAGATGGGTCACTACATTTGGTTTAAGACTATTGGAAACTTAACCAGGTTACAATTAAAGACAAGACACCATTATTGCTGATAGGAGAAATCATTGATAAGTTGAAAGAAGCCAAGTATTTCAGCAAATGCTTTAAGAGATCAAAATGTGATTTTGATATGGAAGAGATCCTAATATTAGGGGTAGTTGTAGGTCAAGGACAAGTTCAGATAGAGAACAACAAGATAAAAGCAGTCAAAGAATGAAGTATACTTACTAAGGTTAAAGAGATAGAAAGTTTCTTGGGATTCACAAACTTTTATTAAAAATTCATTAAGAATTTCAGTATATAGCAAGACCACTCAATGAGTTGAAAGGAAAAAAGAAGTGGAAGTGGACAAAAAAACACCAAAGGATATTTGAAAAACTCAAAGAAAAGATAACAAGTCAACTGGTACTTTCTCTTCCAAAGAGAAATGGTAAATTCAGAGTAGAAACCAATGTTTCAGGACATGTAATAAGAGTAGTTCTTTTACAGGAATCAGAAGGAAAATAGAAACTCTTATCAAGGACAATGCAACCAGTAGAGAGAAACTACAAAATCTATGATAAAGAGCTGCTGGCAATAGTGGAAGCACTCACAAAATGAAGATAGTATTTGTTGAACATAACAGAGAAATTTGAAGTTTGGATGGATCATGAAAACCTGAAGTATTTCAGAGAATCTCACAAGCTCAATGGACAGCAAGCTAGATGGTATTTGAAATTATAAGACTATGACTTTGAACTTCTTTATATTTCAGGAAAGACAAACATAAAAACAGACATCTTATCAAGAAAGAACTAGGTGGACACTTGAGATAATAACAAGAACATACAAATACTGAAAGAAGAATTATGGATAAAAAGAACAACAGTAGAGATTACAGTGTTGTGAAAAAACAAAATGGTAGAAAAAACCAACTCATCAAAAGAAATACAATGAAACCAGACAAAGAAGAAAGAAGTAGTTCAAGAATTAAAGAAAGAAGATAGTCAATCATGGGAAGACAATAAAATTGTCTATGTAGATAGACAAATCTACATTCCAAATAACAGGAAAATTTGAGAACAAGTTTTACAAGAAAATCATGATCTTATGAATATTAGATATTTAGAACAACAAAACTACTGGTAGCCAGATATAAAAGAAGATGTCAAGAAATATATTCAAGGATATATTAAATGCCAGCAAGATAAAGTTCAATATCAGAAGAAAGTAGAAGAGTTATATTTACTTGAAATACCACTTGGACCATGGCAAGAAATTAGCATAGATATTGTGGAGCCACTATCAAAATTGAATGGAAAGAACACTATTATAGTAATTGTGGACAGGTTTACAAAGATAATTCAACTAAAGGTAACAATAACAAACATATCTTTAGAAGAAATAGCAAAGATCTATAGTAATAAAATCTGGAAACTACATAGAGTACCAAGGAGAATTCTTAGTGACAAAGGATCTCAGTTTGCATTTAGGTTTATGGAGAAATTAATGAAAGCATTGAAAACCAAGAGAATGCTATCAATAGCATATCATCCTCAAACCAATGGACAGATAGAGAGGATAAATCAAGAAATTGGAACTTTCCTGAGACATTATGTCAATTACTAGCAGAATGACTGGACAGAATAGATTGCAGTAGCAGAATTCCAATACAATAACAAAAAACATGTAGCAATGGGACAAATACCATTCATACTTAACTTTGGAGGACATCCATAAAAGGGCAATCTAACAGTACAAATAGAGTTTCCAAAATTGGAAGAGTTTCTTATAGGATTACAACAAAGTTGGGAAAAAGCCACAAAGTTAATAGAATTAGCACAAAATGTCATAAAGAAGCAATTTGATAAGAAAAAACAAAATCTACAAGAATTAAAGGAAGAAGACAACATGTGGTTGAAGGCTAAAAATATCCACTCAAAAAAACCCTTAAAGAAGCTAGACCAGAAAAGATATGAACTCTTTAGAATCTTGAAAAATATTAGACAAAGAGCTTTTCAGCTGAAACTTTTGTTATAAAGAATCTCAATTCCAAGAACAATGCATGGACCTAGCACTATTACTAACAATTATTAATAAAAAAGAGGAATATGAAGTAGAAGAAGTCAGAAAGCATAGAAAACAAGGATGGGAAACTCAGTTTCTGGTGCATTGGAAGGGCTACAGTAATGAACATGATCAGTAGATTGTAGAAACAGTGTTGCCTCATATAAAAAAGACAATTAAAGACTATTGAATGAGGATTTCAAGTTAAAACCTATAAAGAAGGGGGGTAAAATCTTAGTTTGACAGTTCAAAACAAACACTTGAAATACTAATAGTTCAATACTCTTCTACAACTTTCACTTTCCAATTTACCACTGCTCCAACTATTATAACTTAAAAGCCTTAGAGTTGACTTAAGAGCAAAACCTTATATTAGGTAATACAAGAGAACTTGATAGAAAGCTCTTTACAAAGTAGTCTACCTTATATACCTAACTAGATAGTCTGTGCTAGCTACTGTGCAGCCTACCCTAAACAACCATATGTTAAGCATAAGATTAGCATATAATATACCTGTTGTATAACATTACTTCTTCTAGAACCTTCTACTTCCTTCCATCATGTCTTGTGACTTGTGACTGTGACCAGTCATCACTCTAACCCTAACCTTAAGTTCTATAAATAGAAAATATGAAAATAAATTGAAATAAAATGAAAATAAGAAAATAAAACATAAAAACACAAAAAGACTAAGTTCACTTCTTGCAATCTTGACACTAACCTCCCCAAATCTGTATATTTCCTAAAAACTTAACAACATGAAGGAAGATAAATTATTCAAGACAGAACATAATGATTGAACAAAAAATTATCACAAAGTATTAAAAGAAATAGAAATTATAATCAATATGCAGAAATAAGTTTGAGACATAGTCAAGCTAGTAGAAGAAATGAACACAACAATCACAGAGATAGAGAGAACAATCTTAAAAGCCAGCAACAATTATTGATCCTTAAACATAGCTAATATATTTAGCATACCTGAAGATTTATGAAACCTAGTTCAAAGTGACATAGAAAACAGGGCTTATTATGTTCAAAGATTGTTAGCAGATGAATTGAATGAGTATAAGGGAAGAAGAAATAATTATATGAATGAAAATATCAAGAAAATTCAAGAGTTATACAAAGAGAAAGATGAAAGACAATGAAAAGATAAAAAAGAAAAGAGAATTCAAGACAAAGAAGTTCTACTATATGAACTATATGAAATGTTGATAGAATCCAGTTTAACACAACTAATATTTATACAAGACAAACTCAACAACTTGGAAAAATATATAAAGCTTGTCTATTTACCTGCTAAGACTAAAATATTTACTTTGCCACCCCACTACAAATTGATTCAACCAAAGAGAGAACAAAATGATCAGTTTTAGAAAGAATTAGCTGTAATATTCATAGAACAAAGATATAACACAGAAACCTTACAAAATAGATTTCTAATATTTATATATCAGAAAGGACTATCCCATAAACCTTACTTCATAGTAGTCGATATGAAAGGACAAGTTATTATTGGTCCTAATAAGAAAATAGTGGCTACATACATTATAGGTAAACTCATATTATCAAACTAATTCATAAGGATATGAAAGCTAAAAAGGGGATATTATTACAATTGATACCTCATGTATATAGTAAAAACTAGACTAAGAACAATGATGATATGATTGGCTGTGCTGTAGTTGTCTTAGTCAGCATCTCATGTAGTAGGCATTGTTTCATTGCTCTTTCTTTATAGTTATATGACTTATGGACTTATATATAGTAAACAATTGCTTTATGTACAATTGGTATATATAGTGTAGATATATTTTTGTATTCTTATACTTTACTAATTGACTCAATTCTTTATACCTTCTCAAGTCTTTGCCTAAGTTGCAATCTGAGCTAAGCTTAGGATCATAACATAAAAACTGTCTTTATAATATCTTCTTAGTTATCTTCTTATTGTCAGAGTTGCAAAGCTTAGATTTAAGTTTTTTCTAATATCTTTTCATTTTCTTTATATTTTCTTTTTGATTTATTTTCTATTTTTGGAACTAGGATTAGGGTTTAGCATGACATCACAGTCACATCACAGTTATAGTAATAGTTATATAGTCACAAGGTCATGAATATGATAAAAGGTTTGAGAACAATACATGTTGACCTCATAGCTAACATATGGTTATTTAGGGTAGGCTAAAGAAGTAGGACACAGACCATCAGTAGTTAGTATATAAAGGTAGATACATTGTACCAAGAACTTCATTGAGTTTTCTTATGTTAAACCCTAATACAAGGTTTTTATCTTATTGTTCAACCCTAAGGACTTTAAGTTATAATACTTATCATATGTCAAGTTTACTTATCCTGAAGATTACCCTACAGTGACACTATCATTCTGATATCTACAACACAAGCTTATTCTCTGTAACAGCTACCCTTCTTGCAACATATTTCTATGGTAGTAATGCAACAATCTGGATATTTAGTTTTCTATAATAAGAATACTTCTATCAAACTTGGTCTTTTATGGCAGAGTTCTCTTATTTTACTCCTATCAGTGTCTTACTACTAAAATCTTTGCTTGAGGCAATATACTGAAACCCTGAGTATCTCCTATATATCTAACTTGTATATAAGACTAGTAGTTATGCTGTAATTTACTAGTCTAATAATTGATAAAGATAACTCTTATTGAACTTGATCTCTTGTATTCAATGACAATGTACCAAATCAGTACTCATTTCCATCTCAGACTTCATTTATTCTTCTGAAGTTGCAACTATGTGGTAGACAGATAGCATAGCACATAAGTTAAAGCCAAGGTTGTTTTACAAGTTTACATCACTGAGCTCTTTTCACAGAGTTATATACTCTGTGCATTTTTGAGCCAACTCCATGGACTTTCATCTTCTGGTGTGAACTGTATCTGACAGTATTATCAGACTTCCAAGTCTGCTATTGTTTTTTAAGCAGTTTCATCTGTTAAATCTTTTGTTAAAGTTCTATTTGCAAAAAAAGAACTTTTTTCACACATCAAAGTCCAATGGCTTTCTCCCACTGTAATTCTTCAACCTATTTAGAGTTAACTCTGGTCTCATCACTTGGGATACCTTTCAACACAATTTTTTGTTTCAGTGATAATCTTACTAGGGCATATCTGTCAAATGCCCTACAATATTCAAGATGTATCTATCAAAGAAGCTGATCATCTCCAAGGTCTCTAACCCATACTATTCAATCTGCCTAGATAGTTTTACCTATCTCTGGCCCAAGTATTGTCCTTGCAGACAATGATCCTAATTAGAAGAATGCTCTCATTACTAATCTAACATCTAATAGACCTAATTCTTCTACTCACTTATGGTTAAAACCCTATTACAGCGATAATACTAATGAGTAATTGGCCAATATACTTGGTCACATTGCAAATACACTTACTGCTAATCAAACCCCCAGTTCTAATTTTAATTCAAGAGGAACTAAAGTTTGCATCTCCAATACTTTCAGCAGCACTGAGCCTGACAAGCTCAATAATTTCTTATTCTAATATCATCTTTACTTCTGTACTGATTCTGTATAATTTGACATGAATATTGCAAAAATTAATTTTGCAATAACTTATCTCACTGGAGCTGTCCAGGACTAGTTTGAGATAGGCCTTAACTAGAAAGACCAAGACATTTTACAAGACTGGCTCTCCAACTGAAATTTTTTTGTTAATGAATTATATCAGCATTTTGGTCTTTCAGACCCTATTGGTGAAGCAGCTACCATACTGAATAATCTTTATATAAAGTCTGGTAATAAGACTTCTACTTACAATGTGAATTTCATGTGCTATGCCTCCCAATTAGATTGAGGAAATATCATTATACTACTGCTATTACTAGAGGCTTTCTAATTGGATCCAGAATCCTATCTCTATCTAGGAACAAGATAAACCTATCTCATTCCAGGATATGTATGCTTTGGAGATGACTATTGATCATCACTACTGGGAATGTGACTGCAAACACTATTACACCAAGCAGGTGGAAAAGGAGGCTTTTGAGTCTCATTCCTAGAAGTAAGGTAAATTTTCCTCTGCTGGTAATACTATAACCTTTTAGAGCAAAGCAAATATGTCTCTGGTGGCTTTGTTTGCCAAATCATCTCCTTCCAACATGTCATTCTCTACTTCTAAAAAACAATCTAATTTTCTGTGGGTAGATCTCTCCTTTAAGTTGGTTAACAATGACAAGTTGACCAGTGTTGAGTGCAAAAAAAGTATCTTGAAAATAACCTATGTCTCTATTGTGGAGCAGGAGACAACAAGTTGGACTCCTGTCCCAAGAAGCAGACCATAGTCACTCCCAAAGACCATGGTGCTTCAGCAGCTACAGACTCTCCTACAGCTTTTTTTGAAAAACTCTTGGAAAAATAAAGAGTGATCTCCAGGACTTCACATAGACTGAGGGCCATATTGAACTTCCCTATGTAACAACAAGTCTCATCTAGCTCAATATATTCACTCTTTCTGATTCTGATTCTTTCTTTATCTCTCTTACTTTTCTCTTGATCCTTGGTTAGGATCATCTTAATAAAATCCTATTCCAAGCTCTAGTTAACTCTAGGTCTATCTATTGCTTTATAGACTTGAAATTTATAGATACTTACCACTTGAAGACATTCACAACTCTACCAGTTGCTCTCTGCTTGTTTAATGGTTCATTAAACAACACTATCTCTGAAATTGCTAACTTACCTATAATTTTCTCCACTAGTGATTGTATAACTCTAGACTTCTATATCACTCTACTTGATTCTTCTTACTCTTTAGTTCTTGAATATAACTAGCTTACCCAACACAATCCACTGATTGACTGGGTAAATGTGTTGATAAACTTCTATCTATCTTTGCAGGAAAATCTTGCTCTCTCTTATATCATAGCCAACATACTATTGGTATCTCTATTATCTTCTAATACCTCTTTGCAATCATTAGATTCCATAGTTTCTATACCTGAATCTAAGAC
>JAJOHK020001887.1:0-11308 GCA_022457215.2 Leucocoprinus gongylophorus
TTTTTATTTTTTACTTAGGGTTAGGGGTTTGTGTGATGTCACACTTTTTTGGTCACATGTCACAAAAAATATAAAAGATTCTGAAACAATAATATTATCTTATATATCAATGGCATATAATATATATAGTCTATCACAAATAAGCTACTCACTGGTTGTGATACTTGAACTGAATAGTGTTCCAGAGGTTCAGTATAAGGATATGATGATGACAGATGATGAAAAGTATCAACAAGAATAATTGACATTGTTAAGTCTGAGATCTAGTCCTCAGACACCGAGATATATATATATAAAAGAGTGATGGTCCATGCACAAGCTATTTCCATCACATGGTCAAAACTCATACTTGATGGGAGCTGTCATCTATCATAGCAGCTGTCAGGCTAATTTTAAAAGATAACTAATTATATTACTATATTGATATACTTGTATCTCTACCAATACTTATGTTATAACTCAAAGCCCTTAGAGTTGGGTTAAGAGGTAACCTTGTATTGGGGTAACACAAGAGAACTTGATAGAGAACTCTGCACAGGATAGTCTATCTTTTATGCTAATCTCCCATAGTCCATACTAGCTATTTCTAACCTACTCTAAATAACCATATGTTAGCCATAAGGTCAGCATATAGTATGATGTCATCTTTCTAGACCCTTCTATGTACCATGTGACCTGTGTTGTCACTAACCCTAAATGCTAAAAATAGAAAAAAGGAAAATAAATAGAAAATAAAATAGAAAAATAAGAAAGAAACCAAGTCCACTTCTTGTGATCTTGATATTACCCCCCTTTTAAGGTTTCTTCTCCAGAGAAACTGACTTCCACCTTCACCAATTCCTTTCCAACTTCCTCAGGTATTCTTCTTCAAACTTCCCATCATCCCATCTATACAGCATCTTTGCTGTATACCTCCTCAGTAATTTTCTCCTCCTGAATTTTCTTTCCTCCACCATCTCTATTCTTTCTTATCTCCTTACTTCTGCATTCATTTGTCCTTCAAACTCTTCTAATGCTTCTTTTGCATTTTCTAAGTTTTCTCTCTTTTCCCATGTGTCCTGCTCTGCTGTAAACCCCTTTCATCGCACTAGATACTTGTCTACTCCTCTTATTTTTCTTTTATTTAATATTTTTTCCACCTCCCACTCTTCAACTCCCTCTATTTCAATTGGTTTTCCCTTTTTCTTTCTCTGCTCCCCTACTTGTTCCTTGTATCATACTATCCGACTGACATTCACAACTGGATAGATCCTCATTGGAGTTGGTAGTTGTAATTTGACTGCATTGGTAGATACTACCTCCTTGATTGTATATGGACCTATGTATTGATCCACTAATTTTCTTGCCAGTCTTTCTTTGAACACCAAATCTTTGATACTTAACATGATTCTATCTCCCCTCTTCCAATCTTCCGTCTCTTTTCTTCTCCAATCTGCCTGCCTCTTCATATTTTCCTACGCTTTTTTCAGTGCTGCCCCTGCTTCCTCATGTACTCTCTTCATCCTTTCCACAAACTTCATTGCTCTTTCTACTTTTCTTCTTTTCCTTATGTCTCCTTCTATTCTCAATTCTCTTCCATAGTTTGCCATAAAAGACAAAACCTTAGTTGCTATATAAACCTTGTTGTTCACTGCAAACTCTGCTGATGCCAACCATTCCAGCCAATCCTTTTGCCTATGATCCACAAAAAACCTTAAGTACTGTTCCAACTCTTGGTTCATTCATTCCATCTGTCTATCTGTTTGTAGGTGGAATACTGTCGACAGTCTTGTTTCTATTCCTAGTATCCTATTCAACTCCTTTGTTAATTCTGCTGCAAACTGGGGCCCTCTGTCCAACACCACACTTTCTGGCAACCCATGTAATTTCTATATATTGTCTCTAAATAATCTTGCCAATTCTTCTGCCAACATTTCCTCTGTTGCTGCCACAAAATATGTCATTTTTGACAGCCTATCATATACTACTAGGATTGTATCTTTCCCAGCTACCACTGGTAACTTTGTGATGAAGTCTACCATTAGATGTATCCATGGTTTCTCTGGCACTTCCCTCAACTTTAGCTTTCCTGCCAACTCCTCTGTTCTGTTCTTCATCCATTGACACAAATCATACCCTTCTACATACCGCCCTACTTTTCTTGTCATCTCTGGCCACCAGTAATTTTTAGTAACTAATTTCACTGTCTTCCACTTTCCTCTGTACCCAGCCATTAGTACATCGTAATGTAGCTGAATGATTTCTGCCCTCAATTTCTTATCCTTTAGCACATACACTTTTCCTTCCCTCAATACCAATTCTTCTTCTATCCTCTATTATTCCCCTTGTATCAACTTTACTCCTGCTTTCTTTATTTCTTCCACTATCCTAACTACCTCTTCATCCTTACCTCTAGTCTTCTTTATCTTTTCTATTATTTCTACTTCTGATTCTTCTATAATTACTTCCTCTAACCTACAAAGCCAATTATTTTTAATAATTATCTGATTCTCATTATCTTTATCTACTCTTACTTTCCAGTCCAGCCTTCTACTTAGTCCATCCACTTTTCCCATCCTTGTTCCTGGCACATATTTCAAAGTGAAGTCAAATCTGGACAAATACAATGCCTATCTAACTTGTCTCCGGTTTAATTTCTGCGTTCTTATAAAGTATTCCAAGTTTTAGTGATCTGTTCAGATCTCAAACTTGAATTGTGCTCCTTCCAACAAATGCCTCCAACTTTCCAATCCCCTGATGATTGCTAGCATCTCTTTGTCATGTATTTTGTAATTTCTCTCTGTTTCATTTAAGGACTTAGAGAGAAAGGCAACTAGCCTCCATTTTCCATTTTCCCCTTCCATTAATAACACTCCCTCCATAGCATAATCTGATGCATCTACCTCTATCCTCATTTTTTTATCCAGGTTAGGCACTGCTAATACTGGTTCCTACATAAACTTTTTCTTCAACTCTTCAAATGCTCTCTTCTGCTTCTCTGTCCACTCCCACTTCCTATCTTTCTTTACTGTGTCATGTAATGGTCTTGCTATCGATGCAAAGCCCTGTATAAATCGGCAGTAGTAGTTCACCAATCCCAGAAACTTCTGAATATCTTTGACACACTTATGTGTTGGTTACTCCAGTATTCCTTTTACTTTCTCTTTTTCCATCTGTATTCCTTCTGGCCCTATTACCACTCTCAAAAATCCTACCTCTCTAACCTTCCACTTACATTTTTCCTGTTACAAATCAAAGACCTTAGAGTTGGTCAATGAAAAGAACCTTGTATTGGGTTAACATAAGAGAACTTGATAGAAAACTCTGTACAGGATTGTCTACCTTATATACAAATACCTAATGGTCCATGCAAGCTATTTCTAGCCTACCCTAAATGACTATGTGTATCATACGTTGTATGACAACATCCTTTCATGTGTCATGTGAATTGTGACCATGTCATCTGATGTGACCTGCTGTGTGACAGTGTGATTCTTGTCACTCTAACCCTAACCCTAGTTCTAAAAATAGAACAAAGGAAAATAAATCAAAAATAAAATAAAAATAAGCAAAGAAAATAAGAAAAGTTTAAGTCTACTGCTTTCATTCTTGATATTTCTAGCTTCACATATAAATCATTCTCCTCCAACTTCCTAATTACCTCTGCTACTATCTCATCATGCCCCTCTTCTGTTTCTGTCCCTACTATAACATCATTGATGAATGCAGCTATCTTTTCTGTGTTGATCAAATCTCTCAGCAACTTGTTCATTATTGCTTGGAATATTGCTAGCAAGTTGGTTAACCCAAAGAACATTACCATAGGTTCAAAAGACCCCTCTGGTGTGGTGAATGCTATCTTCCACTCATCTTTCTCCTTAATTCTCATATTATTATACCCCTATCAAAGGTCCATTTTTGTGAACACCTTTTTTGTTCCCATGTTTACTAGTACATCTGATATCAATGGTAGAGGATAATTATTTTTTATCGTCCACTCATTTAAGTATCAGTAGTCTTAAACCATCCTCTTTTTTCCATCCTTCTTTTCCACAAAGAATACTGGCGCCATCTGTGGTAATTTTGACAGTCGGATATATCCTTTCCACAACTGCTCTTTAATGAATTCTCTCACCTCCTCCCTTTCCTCCCTTGACAATGGATAGACCTTCCCCTTCCTTGGCACAAACCCCTTCTTCACTTCTATCACATGATCTCACACTTTTCTCATTGGCATCCTCTCAGATTATTTCTTCCCAAATACTTTTATCCATTTGTGAAACTTTTCTGGCACTAGCTTTTTTGCTTCTATCTCAGATCTTGCTATCTCTTCCTCCTTCTCCCAAATATCCCACTTTTCTGCTACTTTCTTCACCTCCATTGTCTTTCTTCTTCTTTGTTTTTTCTTCTTCTTCTTTTCCTCTCTTTTCTTTCCTACTTCTTCCTTCTCTTCTTCCTCTTTCTGTTTCTCCCAACCTGACTTCCCCTGAACCAGCCTTCACTGCTTTCCACACTCTTCTAGACACCTCGTCATTTTTACCTCTCCTGTTTTCCAATCTATTTCTGGATTGTAGTGTGCTAGCCATGGCATCCCTAGAATTACTGTCCACTTCTATTCTCCTATTATATCTATTTCCATCCTTTTCCTATGTCCTTTGAAGTAAATATTTACTTCCACTGTGTGTTCTATAGATCCTTTCTTGTTTAGAGACCCATCCACATTCTTTATATTCATTGGCCTTTCCAACTTCTTTAACTTGAACCCTTGCTTCTTTGCAAACTCTGAGCTCATCACCAACCCTGTTGCTCCACTATCCAATAATGCCTCTCTAGTCTGATTTTCACTGTTACCTCTCTTAGAATCTTTCCTTAATTCCCTCTGGTTTCTGTGTATCAGCATTTATTTCAGTAACTAATACATTAAACTTGTTATAAGAATCTAGTCGAGGGACTCTAGATTCTCCTCCTCTTTTAAATGGTTCACAAGTTCATGATTTCTCTTGATATTCTACCCTCAATATTCTAACCTCCTCCTATCTGCTATCCTACCTCTTTCTTGATTTCTACAGTGCCAGGCCATATGCCCAAATCCTCCACATGTCAAGATCGTTGACGATGGACTCTATTTTATTTTTCCTTTTCATTTTATTTTATTTTACTTGTCTTCTTTTCTTTTTCTTTTTCCATTTTTAGAACAGCTCAGGTTAGGGTTTATCAGTCACGCTGTCACATCAGTCACAAACTGATGGCATAATCACAAGACTGATCACAAGACTTGGGAGAAGGAAGTAGAAGGTACTAGAATAAAGTGATGTCATACAACATGGACAACACATGTTGGCCTCATGTAATACTCATGGTACTTTAGGGCAAGGTGCACAGTAATTAGCATGGACCATGAGTACTAGTATATAAGGTAGATTATTTTGTCTTAGGAACTCTATCGAGTTCTCTTGTGTTACTCAATACAAGAGTTGTTCTTTGATCCTCCTCTAAGGGTTTAAGATCATAACATTAGAACTCGATTCCTTAACTGTGACTGCCTAACACTAGCCCTCACTACCCTTCTCCTTACTCTCTTATCCATCCTCGACCGAAGGTCAACACAGACCTTTAGTCAAGAAGAACTCATAGTCGGACCCTAGACTCAAGGGGCACACTAGTTAGGCAGGGGAAGCCTAGCCGTCTGTTAGCATTAAAGCCCACTGGTGCTTTTCAGACGTATCACCTTGTGTGGACGTGTTCTGTACCTTTTCATCTATCAGCCTTGTGCTACAGACTCCCTTGTAGTCTGTCTACGCAGAGGAACGACAGTGTGTTCTTAAAACAACTGTCTAGAGTAGAACGACCTTCTTAGGTCAAAATCGCATACACTTTCTTTAGGGCAGTAGCCAGACGAGTAGTCAGTAAAGCATGTAGGTGGGACTTGAAGAGGACCCACTATCATCTACTGAGATTTCTTCGTCTTCGGAGTACGAGTCCGACACCGAGACCAGCGCAGGCTCGGTTTTACCGCTATATACATCATCACCGCCCACCCCACCACCATCATCACCTACATTCATTGACTCACCACCCTCCTATCATCACAACATGAGTCAACAGATAAATTTACACGAAATCATCTGTCAGCAACAAGAACAGTTGGTGGCAATGCAGGTGCAGATACAAGCCCTGCTTGCAGCAGAAGGAGGAGGAGCAGAAAGAGGAACAACGGGCCCAAAAGTAGAGGTGGCTACGCCAGCCATCTTCAACGGAGAAGCAGGAAAGGTGGGAGGATTCATTACAGCATGCAGATTATTTTTGAGGATGAAGTTGAGAGGAGCAACAGTGGAGGAACAAGTTCAATGGGTTTTGTCATACATACAGGGAGGATCGGCGGATATATGGAAAGAGAACGTGATGGAAGAAATGGAGTCAGGAGAGGTGGAATATGAGTCTGCGGAAGAATTTTTGACATGTTTAAAGAAAGAATTTGGTGGAGGGGAAGAGGAGTCGGTAAAAGCAGCAGAGCTGAGGAAGCTGGAGCAAGGAGGAAGGACGATAGAGGAGTTCGTACAAGAGTTTAAAAGAGCAGCAAGGGGAAGTGGGTACGAAGGGAGGCCGTTAGTAGAGGAGTTCAAGCGAGGGATAAACGGAGGGATTAGGAGGAAGCTGATGGGGGCGGAAAACCCGCCGACCTCCATAGAGAATTGGTACAGAAGGGCAACGGTGCTAGACAGGAATTGGAGGGAAAGTAGACGAGAAGAAGAGAGGTTGAAGAAGAAGGAGGTTGGAGGAGTAAAACAAGAATCAAGACAGATCCTGCCACGACCATTGGTGTGGCAGAGGAGGCAACCATTGCCTCAGCAGGCGACAACCGGGCCTGCTCCGATGGAAGGTGTGGAGAGAACAAATGCGGTGGTTGTAAGAGGACAGGGGCAGGGTGCGGGGATTCCTCCTAGACGGGATCCTTTCGCAATGGAGGTAGATAGGGGGAGGAACTGTTACACCTGTGGGGGATTTGGGCATATGGCCCGTAATTGCAGGAATAGGGGAAGAGTGATGAGGAAAGTAGAAATAGGTGGAGGAAGGTTTGAGGGCAATATCGAACAGATCGGACATTTAAAAGAGGTGGAGAACTTAGAAGCCCTCGACTAAGTTCTTATAATAAAAATAATGTATTAGCAACAAAAATAAATGCTGACGCATTAAAATCAGAGGGAAGTAAGAAGGTGGAAGTAAGAAAGGTGGAAGGGAGGACCTTAAGAGAAGTTACGGTGAAGATTGGACTAGAAAGAGTGGACACGCAGGAAGGGATTACGGTGGAGGCATTGTTGGATAGTGGAGCAACGGGGTTGGTGATGAGCTCTGAATTCGCTAGAAAACAGGGCTTCAAGTTCAAAAAACTGGAGAGGCCGATACAAGTGAGAAACGTGGATGGGTCTTTCAACAAAGAAGGACCAATAGAAAATACGGTGGAGGTTAATATTTATTACAAGGGACATATAGAGAGAACGGAAATTGACGTGATAGGAGGACAGAAGTGGTCGGTGATTTTGGGGATGCCATGGCTAGCACATCATAACCCCAAAATTGATTGGAGAACAGGGGAGGTAAAAATGACGAGGTGTCCGGAGGAGTGTGGAAAGCAATGGAGACTAGTGCAGGAGAAGTCAGGATGGGAGAAACAGAAAGAGGAAGAAATGAAAGAGGAAGCAGAGAAGAGGAAAGAGGAAAAGGAAAAGAAGAAAAAACAGAAAAAGGGGAGAACAGTGGAAGTTAGGAAAATAGCAGAGGAGTGGGAGATATGGGATGAAGAAGAGGAGATAGCGAAGTCTGAGGCAGAGGCAAAGAGGTTGGTGCCAGAGAAGTTTCACAGATGGATAAAGGTGTTTGGAAAGAAACAGTCGGAAAGAATGCCCACAAGAAAACTGTGGGATCATGCAATAGAGGTAAAGGAGGGGTTCATACCGAGAAAAGGGAAAGTCTACCCTTTGTCAAGAGAAGAGAGAGAAGAGGTTAGAGAATTCGTGAAGGAGCAGTTAAGGAAGGGGTATATTCGGCCGTCAAAGTCACCACAAACGGCACCAGTATTCTTTGTAGGGAAGAAGGATGGGAAGAAGAGGATGGTACAGGATTATCAGTATCTTAATGAGTGGACGATCAAGAATAATTATCCACTGCCATTGATATCAGATGTCTTGGAGGACATTGGGACGAAGAAGCTGTTTACGAAGATGGATCTGAGGTGGGGGTATAATAATGTGAGAATTAAAGAGGGGGATGAGTGGAAGGCTGCGTTCACGACGCCAGAAGGGTCGTTTGAACCAACCGTGATGTTCTTTGGGTTGACAAACTCCCCAGCAACTTTTCAAGCAATGATGAACGAGTTGTTGAGAGATTTAATTAACACAGGAAAAGTAGCGGTCTTTATTGATGATGTAATAGTGGGCACGGATACAGAGGAAGGACATGATGAGTTGGTAGCGGAAGTGGTCAAGAGATTGGAGGAGAATGATCTGTATGTGAAACCGGAGAAGTGCAAGTGGAAGGCGAAGGAAGTAGAGTTTTTAGGAGTAGTGATAGGACCGGAGGGGATTAAAATGGAGAAGGAAAAAGTAAAAGGAGTCTTGGAGTGGCCGACACCGAAGTGTGTCAAGGACGTACAGAAATTCTTAGAGCTGGCCAATTACTACCGCCGGTTCATAGAAGGATTTGCAAGGGTGGCAAGGCCATTACACGACTTAGTAAAGAAAGATAAAAAGTGGGAGTGGACAGAAAAAGAGGAAAAGGCGTTCAGGGAGTTAAAGGAGAGATTTACTAAGGAGCCAGTACTAGCGGCCCCTGATATAGACAAAAAAATGAGGATGGAAGTGGACGTGTCGGACTATGCAACGGGAGGGGTTCTGTCAATGGAATATGAAGATGGTTTATGGAGACCAGTGGCTTTCCTTTCCAAGTTGTTGAATGAAACGGAATGAAATTATGAAATTCACGACAAAGAAATGTTAGCAATTATTCGAGGATTGGAGGCGTGGAGACATTTGCTGGAAGGAGCGCAATTCAAATTCGAGATCTGGATGGATCATAAGAATTTGGAATACTTTATGAAAGCGCAGAAGTTGAACAGGAGACAAGCTAGATGGGCATTGTATTTGTCTCGGTTTGACTTCACCTTAAAGCATGTGGCAGGGAGTAAGATGGGGAAGGCAGATGGATTAAGTAGAAGATCGGACTGGAAAGTAGGAATAGATAAGGATAATGAGAATCAAGTATTAATTAAGGACAATTGGATTCGTAGTATATATGAAGTAGTAGTAGAAGGACCTGAGGTAGATATCGTAGAAAAGATAAAAAAGGCGAAAAGTAAAGATGAGGATATAGTTAGGGTAGTGGAGGAGATGAAGAAGGCAGGAGTGAAGGAATTACGAGGAAGTGAATGGAAAATAGAGGAAGATCTGGTGTTGAAGGAAGGAAAGGTTTACGTGCCGAAGGATGAGGAACTGAGAGCGGAGATAATCCGGTTACATCATGACGTACCGGCAGCTGGACATGGAGGGAGATGGAAAACAGTGGAGTTGGTAACGAGAAATTATTGGTGGCCTGGGGTAACAAGAGATGTGGGAAAGTATGTGGAGGGATGTGATTTATGTCAGAGGATGAAGAACAGGACTGAGGAGCCAGCAGGGAAGTTAAAGTTGAGTGAAGTGCCACAGAAGACGTGGTCACACTTAACGGTAGATTTCATAACGAAATTACCCGTAGTAGCAGGAAAGGATGTGATCTTAGTAGTGTGTGATAGGTTGTCAAAAATGACGCATTTTGTGGCAACAACAGAGGGGACATCAGCGGAGGGATTGGCGAGACTCTTCTGGGACAATGTATGGAAGCTGCACGGGCTACCGGAGAGTGTAGTATCAGATAGAGGTCCTCAGTTTGCAGCGGAGTTGACAAAGGAACTGAACAGAATGTTGGGAATCAAGACGAAGTTGTCAACGGCATTCCACCCACAGACGGATGGGCAAACGGAATGGATGAACCAAGAACTGGAACAGTATCTTCGGTTCTTTGTTGAACATAGACAGAAGGATTGGCCAGAGTGGTTGGCGGCAGCAGAATTTGCAGTGAACAACAAGGTTCACACTGCAACTAAAGTTTCGCCTTTCATGGCAAACTATGGAAAAGAGTTGAGAATGGGGGGAGACATCAGGAGGAAGGGAAAAGTAGAGAACACGACGAAATTTGTGGAAAGGATGAAAAAGGTTCAGGAAGAAGCGGAGGCGGCACTAAAGAAAACACAAGAAGAAATGAAGAGATATGCGGACAGGGGAAGGAAGGAGTCAGAAGTATGGAAGAAGGGAGACTGAGTACTATTGAGCACTAAAGACCTAGTGTTCAAAGAAAGACCGAGCAAGAAGTTGATGGAGAGATATGTGGGTCCTTATGCGATAGAAGAAATAGTATCATCGAATGCGGTAAAATTACAATTGCCAAGTTCAATGAGGATTCATCCAGTGGTAAACGTTAGTCGGATAGTGAGATACAAGGAGCAGGTGAAAGGGCAAAAGAAAGAGGAAGGGAAACCGGTAGAGGTAGAAGGAGTGGAAGAATGGGAAGTAGAAAAAATATTGAATAAGAAAAAGATAAGGGGAGTGGAAAAATATCTAATACGGTGGAAAGGATTTACGGCAGAGGGGGATACGTGGGAAAGGAGGGAAAACCTGAAAAATGCGGAAGAATTAATTAAAGAATTTGAAAGAGGAGAAATAGTAGTGAGACGAGAAGTAGAAGAAGAGGGAGAGTATAGAAGAATGGAGTTGCCAGGAAAATATATGGCGAAGTTGTTGTATGGGTGGGACGATCGAAGGTTTGAGGAGGAATATCTGCATAAATTAGAAAAAAATTGGAAAAGGTGGAAAGAGGATAGAGAGATCAATGAAAGCAAACATTTGAAAAGAGTAGAAGAACAAATGGAAGAAGAAAATGAGAAAATTAGAAGAAGAGATTGGAGAGTTTCTCCGGAGGAGAAACCTTAAGGGGGGGGTAATGTCAAGATTGTTGACGATGGACTCTATTTTATTTTTCCTTTTCATTTTATTTTATTTTCCTTGTCTTCTTTTCTTTTTCTTTTTCCATTTTTAGAACAGCTCAGGTTAGGGTTTATCAGTCACGCTGTCACATCAGTCACAAACTGATGGCGTAATCACAAGACTGATCACAAGACTTGGGAGAAGGAAGTAGAAGGTACTAGAACAAAGTGATGTCATACAACATGGACAACACATGTTGGCCTCATGTAATACTCATGGTACTTTAGGGCAAGGTGCACAGTAATTAGCACGGACCA